>SNQJ01S0213532.1:0-15726 GCA_010110895.2 Picea sitchensis | reverse complement strand
AATGGTCAATGAGACTTGCCAGACTTGCAATAGAAAAAACATACAACAACACAAAAGAATCATTCAAAAAGTAATATTCCTATATATATATATATATATATATATATATTACAAAGTATTCATTTATTAATATATCATTTTTATCATATTTAGTTTTCATATATCAATATAAAAATACTTTATTATCATGTTATTTTCTCAGGAAAATTATGAAAATTCCAGAGGACCAACGAGTTGATATCCAAAATATGCCAGTAGGAATGCCCAAAAAAGTGTACAAGGAGATGGTGAAATAAATGGACATAATTGCATCACAAGATGAGCCATCTCAACAACAACATGCTTCAAATGTATGTAATCATTGAATTTTTCTATTATGTACAAATAATTAATTTAGCATTAAACATTAATTTTCAAATATTCTCTTATGAAAAAAGAAAAGAAAATGGAACTCATTTTGCACATAAAACTGGATGACAAGGAATAACATCATTGATAGCAAAGTTTGTGAGTAATTGTTATTTCCTTATAACAACTTAGGTTTTTTTTTTGTATATTTTAAATTGTTTTACAACAACCATCCTTGAATGTCTTCAAATATGTGCTAACATACAAAGAAGAGCCATCAGAAAAATTGATTGACATTGGGTTAAGTAAGGGTTGTGAGTATATGTTGGCATATCAAAAATCAATTGTGGAATTTGTAAGTATAATCTATGTTGTTTTACTTCTATCATTTTATAATTAATGAAAAAAAAAAATACTTTATATTAAATATATGATTTATTATGGGGTATAAAACTTGCAGGAAACAAAGTATGGAACTAAGCCAACAAAAGAATTGTTGAAACAAGGCATGAGATTTTATTTTGAACATATGTGTATGATTCATGAGTCAATTCTTGCTTTGGTATGTCGCTTTTCAATTTACATTCATGTATATTATTTATTTCAATTTTTATTATTCTCACCAATGTAGATAGACTCATTACAATTTATTTTTATGTTTGTAGATGGAACTTGAAGAAGATGAAAGCAATCAAAACATCAACCAAATATTCAACAAAATAACCCAATGCATGGAAGTAGATCAAGCACTAACAATAGTTCTAATGAATAATGATGACCAATATATTTGGATATCAATGCTAGTTGCAATTGTATTTTTTTGAAATAATTGTCTGTGAAAATCAAACATTTTTGTATAATGTAATGGACATAGTGTCCCAATTGAAAGAAAATGGATTACCGATAAATGTCCCATTTTGTATGACAAAACCCCTCTTATTCATATAATAAAATATGTTTTACTTCATTCTATTGGTTGTCCAATGTCATTGTTAAATGTTATATCGTTGATTAAATATATGGATGACTAAATATTATAATGAAGAGATGAAAAAAGTGTTGATATAACAAATTAATCCAAACATCATATCCAAATTCACTAACCAGAATATAATATATATGTAAATTTTTTGATAAATAATGGAATTAAAAAATAACAGTAATTTTACTATCACAGGTCGATGTTTCTGGGTGTGTTTAAATTATTAAACTCATCAGTGTGTTTAATATTACAACACACCAATGTATTTCATAAGAAATGCGCACCGATGCTTTTATGTAATCAATTAACAATGGTTTCAATATTTATTTAATACCACACAATAACATTAAAAAATTGGCCTTCGGTGCGTTTAGCATATACAAAGCACCGATGCTTTTGTGTTATTAATAAGCACCGGTGCTTTAGGATTATTAATAAGCACCGACGCATTTGTGTTGTTAATACACACCAGTGATTTTGTGTTATTGATAAACACTGACACTTGTTTGTTACTAAAAAGCACCGGTGCTTTCTATTTTTAATGCACCGGGGTTTTTTGTCTAGGTAAAGCACCGATGCATATTATTTTATACAACATCGGTGCGTTCTAATTAGAAATCCCTGGTGCTTAATTATTTTTAACTCTCTAGGTGCGTTCTAAGTAGAAATCCCCTGTGCTTAATGATTTTTAACTCTCCCGATGTGTTTTGTTGTTAAAGCCCCAATGCTTATAAGACAAACACCACGATGCTTAAATATTTTACTTCCCCGATGCTTGAAATTAAGTGTACAACATCGTTGTGGTACGTGTATGTACACATTAGTGCTTGTACCTCATAAAAACACACTGATTTGTAAACATCTAAATATACCTCATTGTGATTTTTTAGTTATGTGTTTAAGTTCAGCTGAAAGTGTATTTATAAGATTTGGTGCCAATTGAAATGAAACGGCGTGTCCCTTCATTTTTGGTGACAAAATTACTTACCTTTTGACGAGAAAAATAATGTTGTGAAAAGTAGGAATCATTTTAATTTTTATGGTTTAAGTTGTAAGAAAATATATTCGATTCGAAAACGCATAGCAAGAGACCTTCAATTTGTAGTAATTGCAAATTCTCTCCATTTTACTTGATCTTTCGAGGTAGCGAAATCATACAAATACTCAGAATTTATTTTTGAAATTGATACCATCATTTGCAAAAATGAATCTACTCTCAATGAATATAATTTGTTTTCATTTTCATTATTTTTATGAATTTTTATTTTAATTTTATAAAACAATCATTGCATAATATTTTCAATTTGACATTATGATTGAGTGAAATGAAATATCCATATCTCTAAAAATACAAGTGAAAATTTAGAAAAGTATATTCAAAATATTTAAAATGTTCTCTTCAAAGGGTATTTTAAGATTTTACTTAAAAGTAAAATATTCATAAGGTCACAAGGTGGAAACATGTGTTTAAAATATGCAAACTTTTTTGGCAGTCAATTTAAAAAATTCTGAAATTATAATATTCATGCATTAAGATTCAAAATTATAGTCATAAAAAATGGAGTTCTTTAGTTGTTGCGTATATTTTTGTTTTCCAAAACAAAACTTTAATAATAGATACATTGTTGGAAAAACTCATTATCGATTTCTTTCATTTTAAAGGAACATACTATGGAACAATTGAAAAATTGACATATTAAATCTTAATAAAAATATTTTGAAAAGCGATTAGGTAGAAAGCTAACAAAATTCTTCACAGAGTTTTTTTTTTCTTGTAAGTGAAGTGCAAATAAAAAAATTTATGCAGGAAGTTGAAAGAACTTGTGAAAATATAGTTTTTTTTTCATAAAACAAGCAAAATAGACACCCATCTTCATGATCAAATTCATATGTTTTTGTGGATCAAATTCCGTTATAGTATCTACAAAATTACTTGGCAGATGTTTGAGCAAAATTATGGTGTTTTTGCGACAAAATTTTCAATTTGTAACACCTAAAACCTCGCTAAAGGTCCTTTCCTTGTGGTTTTAGCCATTGGACCTGCACGTTTGGGGTGCTCCGTGGGAGTTGTGAAGAGATTGTTATGATGGATGAGTCTTGGTCATGATGAATATGTGTATGAGTGTTTTGGTGAGGTGGTGAGAGTGTGACTCCTCTCAAGTTGTAAGAAAACAGCGCCCGATGGTTCTCATGTTGTAGCATTTCATAATAATAATAAGACTTAGGCATGTTTTGTGTTGTCCACACTACTTTGTGTGTGTCTCTTGTTTGTTTCACAGAGTGTTATCTTCATTTCATGAATCCATTCTTAAGTGACTAAGTCTTAAGACCGTTAACCAATTGTCTAAGTATACAAGTGAGTTGCATTAGAGTAAGAGTGTGGTTTTCCCATAGCCTAGAGTATGGGTATGCTCTAGGTGAAGAGGCATGGTCATATGAAGTATCCTTGGTGTTTCCAAGTAGCCAAGTGAGAAGCATCGCGATGTCACATGCCCTCAAGAGATGCACGATCACAAGATTTAGGTAGGCACACTTTGGGGACGTGACAACTACCACAATGGAAGAAAGAAAAGAAACCCTTATAATGTTTATCAACAAAAACAACCCTTGGATATAGGTGTTGAGGATGTCAACAAGGGATATGAGGAGGATGAGATGGTTGAGATGGACTGTATAGAAGATGCTTTTTTATCTTCCACAAAGAAGATCTTTAGAATTCAACTAGAGGAGGATGAGGTGGTTGAGATGGAACATATAACAAATATTGTTTTATCTTCCACAAAGAATATCTTTAGAGGTTCAACTACCCATTGAGATAAAAGAGAGATCTCAAACAATATAACTTATTTTGTGGAGTGGTTAATCATTTACTCAACCAATATCCAATTATGTTAGGAAAAACACGCTAGATGAGGAATCCAACTTTGTTAGAGGAAATACCAAAGGATCATGATATGATTTTAAAAAATTTAACGTTTTCATTGGATGTGGAGCTCAAACATGGGAAGATGCACTTTATGTCCAAAGGAGTTTTCAAGTAACACACCTAAAAACAAACACACTTTTCCATTTTAAAATAAAAAATAAAAAAGTAGAACAATTTATACAATGTCTCCATCATTTAGGTATTCAAATGTTGCACTAACACAAACTTGTACCTGATACTTAAAAAAAAAAGTTTTCCACCAACACTAACATATACCTTCACTCTCCCCAAACATAAAATGTGTTGAATTTTCACTATACTAAGCTCCATACATGGAGTTGAATTTATTTTTAGCATTGCTTGAACCATAGACAAATCTTGGCTACAACATTAGCAATTGTACGTAGCCAAGATCACGAGGAAAATACCATGCACAAGAGCATAGAAATATTCGGAAACCCTTCTCAACAAGGGAAGAAAGACCAGCGAAATCCTTTACTGCTATTCTCAAGAAAGACCTCCACACCATAGACCTAGCACACAAAGGGTGCTCTCAAAAACCAAAAAGGCTAAGCAAGAGAGGTGCGCACTTCGTCCCTAGAACTTGTACTTGCTGAAATTTCCAAAATCATGTGTTGTGTTTCCTCAATGGGAAATCACCTTTATTTATATTAGACTAGACACATCAAAGTGGTGTCTATTGTCTGTGAGGGCCGACCTCAATAACTGTGAAATATAATTATTTATTACAACACACATTAATTATCTTTCACTTTAATGTGGGGCTAGCATGTACCTTTACATCACAATTAGGGTTACATGTAAAGTCTGACTCTTAGTGATATAGTAGGGATCTCACACACCCACTAGTTATCAGCCACTAGGGCACGCCCACTTGTGCTCAACCATAGGCGTCAAATCAACATATCTTGTCTCACTTTGAGTCTCATAGGAGAATCATTTGAACACTCACTCACTAGTGCTCGACCACTAGGATCCCGTCCACATGCTGACCATGAGAGTCTAATCAACATATATCTATCTCAGCGGAGTCTCCTGAAGAATCATCTGGAGTACTACATAGTCTCAACTCTCTACACATGAGAACAATAAACCTATCACATGGGATTCTTCACCCCTCACACGAGGTACATCGGTTCATCTCAAGCGACACACCCATCTCATGGGAATCTTCCCTACCAGGGGGCACACAATGTTCCATCTTTATCTTAGAGAGAAACAAGACACCCATCTCATGGGAACACCAAAATCATGGGATTCCTCACCCCAAAAGGGAACACAACACTCCATCTTCGTCTCAAAGAGGAAACACACACCCATATCATGGGCACACCCCACTCATGGAATCTCTCACAGGTTGACTCACTCAATATCATAGGAGAACGTGTCCTGGAGCATGTCTCACACAACTATAATCATCAAAACTCCCTCTCAACTAGGGAGGGCATTCTCCACCAGGCCAAGTCTCTCCACATAAGTACTCAGACTTTTTCTTGAAAGTGGTTTGAGTGAAGATATCTTTTCAATCTATACTCTGTGTGTGTAGGAAGAGTCGCACATGTACTTCTTTTCCTTTACCATGTCTCGATATAATGATATTTTATCTCAATGTGTTTAGATCTATCATGAAACCACGAGGCCTAATAGAGCTTTACACAACTTTGGTTATCTGTGTGAATAATGGTGGGATCCATCTTCTCCTTGATCAAATAAAATCCTCTTTGGAGCTTGTGAATCCACACTGCTTCATGAATTGTGAAACTCAATGCTATATACTTTGATTTTTCAATACTCAAGGCCACAGAGCTATGTTTCCTACTGCACTAGGAAACCATGGAATATCCCAAAGGTAAATCAACAATGAATTTGTTCTTCTAGTCCTTTGTGCTCCCTTCCCAATCTGAATCGTTATATCCCTGCAAGCTCAAGTCTACATTGGAGGAATATCTTAGGCCATATCCAATTGTGACTCATGGATATCTCAATACATGCTTCACCGCTATCCAATGAGTCTGTCTCGGATATTTCATGTTGACTAAATAATTTCAGCGCATAGCATATGTGAGTCTCATGTTAACCCGAGGATACATGGGGGATCCAATCAAGTATGGATCATTCTTTGAATCAGTAGGAGTATCATTCATTTCATTTAAATCCATCACCATCGGTGTAGGTGTGGATTTTTCATAAATCATACCAAACTTCTTCAATATCTCTCACTATATATTTTCCTTGACTAGGAAAATCTCATCGGGATTATCTGCCATACTTCTAGTCCAGAAGTAGTGCATCATGCAGATCCTTCACATGAAATGAAGTCAATGCTTGCTTTCATTAAGGAATAAGTCTTTCTAAAATGGTAAGGAATAAATCATCATCCACATCACCGGGACCAAGATTAGACACTTGTCACCAACAATATGATAATGGGTTTGGATCAACAACACTCTTAACAGAGGCCATCCTCATTGAGAATCCATCCATATTCTCGTACCAAGCATGATGTGCCTTCTTTAGTCCATACAAGGCTTTGTTCAACCTTTACACATGAGATTTCTCATTGTATCTCACACGACTCCCTCACGACTTCTCGATGTAGAATTCTTCCTCAATCTCACCATTGAGGAAGGATGTCTTCACATCCTTTATGATGTAGTTTCCAACTCATATATGATAGCATGGATGGAAGTTTATCGAGATCTTGGTGCGAATGTCTCATTATAGTCAACTCCCTACGCTTTGTGAGAATCCTCTAGCTACAAATATCGCTTTGTTCTTCTCGATGCTTCTGTTAGCTATTTTTTTTGATCTTATAGATCCATTTTGGAAGTCACTATAGACTTCTCTTCCGATATCAGAACAATATCCCTTGTCATTTCATCACCAAAATGGAGTGATACTCTTTGTCTTAGCAACAGAAATACACTGACCCACCTATTTCTCCATGACAATAAGGATTTGCATCAATAATGTGGATCATGGATGAAGAATAACCGAAAGAAAAATCTTGTTATCTTGCTCTCTCGATGTGATTTGAGGAGCTACATATCTTTATACGAGTTTGTTGGTACGGGAAAGCGTTTTATAGCCTATTGTAAATATATAGGGATATTTAATTGCGACAGCTAGGAATAATGATGAGCTCTATGAACTATTGAAGGGGAGAAGGCAATATCTCTTCCTTCTTCTAAAATGGTTTGATTCCCTCCGAGTCAAGTAACTCACTCTGAATTCTGAACGATATATATCCTCCTTTTCTTGTTTGCTAATCTAGAGATATCTCCTTAGCTAGGTATCTGATTCTACAATATTTTATGACCTCCATTACTAGGATAATAACCAATCAATAAAGTTTGGAATTCCATACCAGGGATATTATTAGTCCAAGTCACGAGGGATCCCACACTAGGTATAATACCTTTCACTATAAAAAAATTCAATCAACTACATGTTTAATGATTAAATCAAAACAAATTACCCTTAATCCCCAAATCATACTCAATATTGCATTTGGTTTAGAGGAAATAATCCTCATCTCTCATGTCTTAATCTCTTTGAGGTGGGTCTGGATAAATGTCAACAATGGAGTTATATTGTCTTCCTCTCTTTCTGGTAGGAAAATTTCTCACAAAGTTTTCATCTTGTCATCTGAAACACTAGATCTTTTGGCATGTCTTTCTATGATCATAACCTTTGAAAGTTGATGAAATCTTCTCATCTTTGAATGTTTGCTTGAATTTTATTTTAAATCTTCCTCCTTTATTTGTATGAAGTGCAAGAACACGATTTTCATCAAAATCTTGCACTCCTCTAGCTCTAAGTATGATTTCTTATTGGGTATAAATATGTCCACAGACGATCAAAGTAAAGTAGTTTTCTCTTCCATTGATACTTTGAAGAAATGGTTCCCAATGTTTTGGAAGATTGTTGAGAGTGGTCAAAACAAGTTCTCTATCATATATGATTTCTCCAATTACACCTAACTGATCTCTGATCTATGAAATATTCATAAAAGAAGGCAACAACAATAATACCTTTGTCATCTTGATATTTTTGAAATGCATGCTTTCAATGTAAGAGATCTTTGGGTGTTGTCACTCTCAAACATGTTCTTTAATGCTTCATACATTTCATAGGTTGTTTCGAGGTTGGAAATACAAGGTAGGAGGTGATCTCTTACTAAGTAGATCATTATCTTCCTTTCCTTGAAGTCTTCTTCCTTCCTCTCTTAATCGGTAGTCATCTCTGGTAAAATCTTTTGTATTTTCCATAATATATCTTCCTCTTCAAGACTAGTGATATGAAGTCTTGACTTCCGGAGGTTGAAGTTTCTTGATCCATCAAAGCCTATCTTCCCCCCAATGTTATATTCTTCATATTTTTTAGATTCTTCACAAACTGCCAGCAGCAGGCTGAAAACCTAACTGCTTCAGAGCTGAGGATAGAAACCTTAGGTTTTTATTGGACTTATGAATTCCAAAAATAAACTTAGAAATTCCGCAGAGGAATCAGTGAAATAAAACTCCTTCAATGAGTTTGCAAAACCCTAAAAGCAAAAAATCTGCAGAAAATTCTGAAACCCTAGGGCCAAAATTCAAAAATGCTCAAGGTGTTCACTCTGAGAGTCTCTAGAGGTGTGTAGGATGGGGCCATACTATCCTATGACAATTTTATCACCAACGCCCAAGTATTAAGAGCTGAAATTGAAAAAGAAGGAGGTCGTCTGAGTACAGGAAACCTAGGAGGGTAAATGCGGTTTCTAAAGAAGGATATTTGACTTGCTTGGAACTTGTGGGTTCTTCAAGACCTAAGATCTGATTCCATGTTGAATTTTTACTATTCTAGGCTCAAACATGAGGTTTAATTCATTTTCTATTTAGCAGACAAGACAGTAAATACTACACCATTCGTAATTGCTGCAATAACCAAGATCACAAGAATAATGACCAATACATAAGAACACAAGAAATATCCTAGGAAGCCCTTCTCATAGGGAGAAAAACCCAACCAATCCTTTGCTTATATTCTCAAATACCTCACACACCATAGACCTAGCACAAAAAGGGTGCTCTCTCAAAACCAAGAAGGCTAGCACTGAGAGAAATTTTCAAATTCCTTGCATTAGAGAACTTGTACTTGCTGAAATTTACAAAATCACACATCATGTTATGTTTCCTCAATGAAGTCTCCTTTATTTATACTAGATTGGATACATCAAAGTGGTGTCTATTGGCTGCTTGGTCAACCTCAATAACTCAAAATGCCACTTAATAATTAATTTTACATTAATTATCTTTTCTAGCTATGGTGAGACCCAGCACATTGCCTTTACATCTGAGGTGGAGTTCTGGGAATGCAAATCTAACTCTTGGAACAATATAACAAAGGGATGGCATCACACTGGCTCTGGTGCTCAACCACTAAGTGCGATCACATTCTCAACCACAGGGGCGTCCAAATCAATGGAATCTCTATCTCCTTTGGAGTCTCCTTGGGAGAATCATTCGGACACACACTCACTAGTGCTTACATGCACTATGATCACGTCCACCTTTGCTCAATCACATGGATCCTACCCAACATATCTCTATCTCACTAAGTCTCATAGGAAAATCATCTGGAGTACCACATCATCTCAACTCTCTACACAAAAGAGAACAAGCCAAACCCATCACAGGGGCTCCTTCACCCCTCATAGGGGTACACATCATTTCATCTCGAACGACACACCCATCTCATTGGAATATTCCCTACACAGGGGCACAAAAAATTCCATATCTGTCTCAGAGAGAAACGACACACCAAACTCATGGGCTTCCCCACATAGGGGGCACACAACATTCTATCTATGTCTTAGAGAGGAACGACGCACCCATATCATGGTAACACCCAACTCATGGACTCTCTCACAAGCCGACTCACTCAGTCCACGTTCTGGAGGATGTCTCATGCAAATTTAATCATCAACAAAATGTCTTAACATAAAAAAAATCAAAATTGATATAGTTGTGAAATTTCAATAGATAAAGTTTATATTTAAAAAATTATTCAATATTTACATCCAATATGTAAATTCTTTGTGTGCAAATTAAGGGATATGATTTTTTCATATTTTTAATTTTAATGTAAAAATAGATTTAAAAATACTAAATCTATTTAAAAAATTATTCAATATTTACATCCAATATGTAAATTCTTTGTGTGCAAATTAAGGGATATGATTTTTTCATATTTTTATTATATCTAATGTGTAAAAAAATATCATCATTATTTTTTATTAGATCTTATGATTTTTTGGTGTCTCATCGGCTTGACACTCAACCATTTATTATTTTTAAATATAAAAACCATAAATTATTTTTCCATATTATTTAAAACAATTTTTTCTTTTGCTAATACATCATGAATTACCATCACTACCTTTAACACATTTTAATGAAAAAGACAAATTATTGTAAAGTCTATGAAAGTAATATGTTGGGGGATGTGGATTATGAGGATGAAGAAGATGATGATTAACGCCCACTAAGACTGAATTGGTCTATCATACCTTAAGAAGGTTTGTCATTACTTGAGATTCTTTAGAATTTTGTTTCTCTGCTTGAAAAGCATTAAGAGAATATTTCCAAGATCGCCATATTTTTGTTGAGTTAAGAGATTAGGAAGGTTGGTAGTGTGACAAATATTTTGAAAATGAGATCTAATATGGGTATAGGATGGACAATATAAGAGAAAGTGATTTTCATCTTCAACCTTCTTAGTGTCACAAAGGTGACACACTCTTTCATCCCATGGCGTTTTAGGAATTGACCAACGCCCAATTTCACTATGGAGCTCGTGATAATTCGTTCTTATCTTAGCAATGCTTATTTTTTTATTTACACTTGGAAAAACAGATAGATAATTTTGATCTTCTATATTAGGGTTGATTACATCCTTATAATACCTTAATTTTCTTTTTTCCTTTAACTATTTATCACACCATATTTTCTCCTTAAATTTTGATTTGACAATTTTTTTAATAGTATATTTATTCTACAAAATGGTGTCTTCCATGATTCCCCAATAGTTTAGCCAAGACCATACATATTTATTCAATCCTCGTTTGAGTCGATCGTGGTTGCGATTCGATTTTGAAGCAATTTTAGGAAGCCTCTTGTCTTCCATGTTGTTTAACTTGTTCTTATACATTAGGTATCTAGTCATAGTTGCGCTCTCATTGAGGGAAATGATTGTTTATAATAGGAGGATGGGATAGGGCATATTTACTTTAATTTTGAGATTATAGGTTATAAAATTCTTTTGTATTTTCTCTATCTTTCTCCAAGATTCACGAGAGATACTACAACTCCATAATTCACACCCATAAAGAATAAAAGGTGTAACAAGAGTCTCAAAGAGGATTTTCTTCTTATCCCAACTCCAAATATCAACTGATTTACAATTGTTTTCAAGCCCATAATAATATTTCCATCCCCCAATAATCATTTTCTCAATGTTATAATTCCAATTAAGCTTGTGGTGAATATCAATTCCAAGATATTTGTATGAAGTCACTTCCTCCTAGTTATTTTTGTCATATATAGAGGTATCATAAGTGATCTTATTGGATTTAATAATCATGACCTTAGTCTTATCAGTATTAACAGTCATATCCATATTGGAGCAAAAATCCTTGAGGATTCTTAGTTGGTTTTCAAGATCATGGAGACTCCTTTCCATAAGAACGATATCATCGACATAAATAAGAATATTGATGACTATACCATTGATAGTAGAGCCAACACAACCTCCTTTTTCCAAGCAATCTTCTAACTTGTCAATGTATATGCCAAAAAGGGTAGGGGACAAGGGACAACCTTGTTTGACTCCAATATTGCAGTTAATCTCTTTTGAAAACCCCTCAATGTTTTTAAACTTAGAAATAACATTCTCATACATCCTAAACCTGGACTGACCTTTATCTCTTTTACCGTGACTTTCTAGCCAAAGTATAATCTTCTTTTCCAAAAATCGGGCTAATCACAATGGTCCTATAATTAGAGGGAATGTTTCTATCCCCATTTTTAAAAATAGGAACAATGAGGCTTTGCGTCTAGGGTTTAAGGAAGCCCTGCTTGACTGCTAAATTGAAGATCTTGTGTATGTGAGGGATAAGGATAGGCCCTCCGATTTTAAAATTTTCATCTTGGTAGCCTTCAATGTCCTTAGCTTTCCCATTTGCAAGCCACTTAACCCCAAATTCTATGTCATCTAAGAAAACAACTTCTTCCTTTGTAGGAACAATAGGAATGGTGTCCATGGCATTATGGAATTCGTAAAGACTTTTAAGGTATACATTTAGGTAATTATAAAAACAATGATTTATGCATAGTCAATTTAGTGGAATGAACCTACATTATTGTGTTAGTTAACTTCCAAATTTTTTTTTTCTAATGTTTTATTATAAATATATAATTTTTTTTTTTTAAGAAATAAGAAATTATTTGATGATAATTTAATTCCATACATTATTTCTGGTTATTGTTATTATTATTTTTTTTATAAATGAGAGTTAAATGACTCTGTTGAGTAATTTTTTTTCAACTGTGCTCAAAAACCTTGCAAATATATAATAGAAAAAAATGGCTTTGTGTAAACATTCAACTTTTGAATTTTTTTATCGGAATCCAACGGAATAGATCTTGGTGAAATTTCCATTTTGTGTTGTTTAAATTACATTTTTGAACGAATAAATGGATTCAACACTTGAAAAACCATAAGAGCACTACAATCACTCAAATTTGGAGTTCCAACAAATTTTGACTAGATTTTAGTAATTTTTTTTATGAATAAAAAAGGCAAATCCTATTAAAACTTTTCAAATACAGAAAAAATACATAGCAACTATCTACCAACTATTCCGCCGAGTTAGTGGAAACCAGGACAGATGGAAGACTGTGATGTCCATGTCAAAATTAACGGTCCTCCATCTGCCTTGCCAAAAGGAAACCAAGGCAAGTGGCAGACTTAAGTCTTTACACCATTGTTTAGAGTAGCCATGAAAACTAAGTTGGAAGTAAAACTAGACATTGAACTGTAAATTAAACAAGCATCTAAAAAGGAAATTGGAATTTCACTGTAGTAGCACAAGGAGTCTGAATGAACTCCAATCCATAAATTACCCGTTAGCATCGAAGGTTGCATCACTAGGGTTATCGCTGAGAGGCCCATTCTGAGTCTGCAACACAAAAGGCCTTGCGCATGTCGAGAATTTCTGGTCGACCGATGCTTTTGAGTATGCCTCATATAACATGTTGATACGCTGGTGCATGAGGATGTCATGGTGGATCTAGTCCGCCATCTGGCTTTGAAGCTTGAACACTAGCGCCAATTGCTCCGGGTGGAAGAATGGAGGGGGGTCTTTCCATGGTTATGGGATTGTCATGATAGGTGGTGGTGCTAGGACTGAGCCACCCTCCAGTGACATACTGCTGACTGCCTCACCTGTATCCTCCTATGCTCCTTCCTTGGCTTCCTTCGTCTTGAGCTCCTCGACCTCCTCTGCTGCACTTGAGATTTTGAAATTACCTGGAAGCGTGGCATCCTTGGGGTCAAGTTGGAGGAATTCCTTGTTAGAATATAATGGATGTGCTTGTTTTACCATTGACAATATCTCTATTGTCACCCAACCATAGGCCAAAGACACCCTTCGAGCACCTTAACCTTGACAAATAATCACTCTGGAAGAAAACCTTAGGCTAGATAGCCAAAAAAAGGGTAGCGCTCCATTCCCCAAGGATAGCGCACCAACAAGAGATGATCAGATAGTCCAAACCCTAAGCAAGAGATAGTCCAAGCCAAATGTGATCTTCTAGCTGCAACAGCTGTAATGGAAACTCTCCTCCAAACCTCGGCACAAAACTGGGCACGACAGTGCGCACAAGTGCTTCTATGCAATTCTGAGACTGCCTACCAGAATGAAGACTGGCCTCCTGTATTTATACTAAAATTGACTAACTGCCTAGGCCGACTTCTCATTATGGGTATCTGTTTGTTCAGTATATATTATTTCTTCTGGTTGACTTCTTCTCTTGGAGGCTAATAACCTAATACAAATTATACTCTTGAGCCGACATGTCTTCTAGGGTTATTAGCCAACTCATTAGGGTTTCTTCTTGCTTCTCGGAATATTCTATTTTCATCAGGTTTACACGTGGAGGTAAATACCTCCCGTAACTACCATAATATCAACACTCCCTCCTAGCTAGGGAGGTATTATAGGTAATGATATTGAGCACAAACATACCATTCACCCAGTAGCATCAAAATAGTTGTATAGACTAGATCATGAGCACCATCATCACCATCATTGTCATCAACTGCATCATCTCTCAAAACCATACTTCATATGAGTAATTAGACATGATGCTGGATAAGTCACTCACACCACAGAGTGACACAAAATCCATTCTTCTAATCTGGACATATGTCCTAGAAGAGTAAATGTCCTGACCATTTTCCATCTAGGAAATCTCTGTCCATTGATTATCCATCTAGATGATAATCATTTTAAACATTGCTGATAGTCTTCAAGGCCATCAGAACAATATCATTCAATAGAACACAACTGTGTGTATTCATAGTAGTACACAACTACAATCTAGTGGTACACTACCACACCAAGTAGCACACATGCACTTGATCAATGACATATAGTCACAAACAGTGGAACATATCCACCACAATAGTATACATCTACTGTCTAGAGACATACAATCTTCATAACAATCATATGATATCAACCTGCACAAAAACAATATTATGATATAAACTGAATCATCTGGGCTATTCTTCCACTCACATCTGTGAGATATCGGAAGAGTATCTGCCCTCAAAAAGGTAAGACATCAATGATGAGCTATTTGGACTATTCTTCTCAAGTAAGGAAGAATAACTGTTCTGATTTCTAAACCTGGACCATTCCCCACCCTGGGCCATTCCTCCGACACTAAACAAAGTGAAACCTGGAGAGAATGAGTTTTCCCTAAGTAATGTCTGTTCCTGGCTGCTGAACCTAGACCATTCCCCACCCTGGGCCATTCCTCCGACACTAAACAAATTCCAACCTAGAGAGAATGAATTTACCCTAAGGAATGACTTTCCGGACCATTTCCAAAGGAAACGTCTGTCTTGCACCAACCTCCAAAACGAAGCATTCCCCATGTTAACCACAATGGGAAATCGCTTCGCGAGGCGGGCCAGTATTCTTGAGTAACCCTCAAGAAGAGAGACTTCCCTAGACCACTTCCCATGTTAACCACAATGGGAAGTCACTGTCTATGGTACATCAACAATCTGGACCATTTTTCGAATTGGAAAACGTCTGTCCGTCAGAAATCTCAATCCACTTTCCGAAATGGAAAGAAACTTCTCATCTTGAACCATTTTTTGAACTGAAAAATGATTG
>SNQJ01S0213531.1:0-15726 GCA_010110895.2 Picea sitchensis | reverse complement strand
TGTTAGGTAGCTAGAGAGGTAGTAGGGGGGCCCAGAGGGCCCATAGTGATAATAGTGGAGGTCATTCAATGTAAGGTGGGCTAGGTCCACTATATTATTAAATAAGGCCCACTATAGTAGTTAGATATAATAAATGTAAAAGGACTTCTTAGAAGGTTCTACTTCTAGAAGATTCCTCCTCTAGAATGTTCTTAGGTGATGGTAGCACTATATAAAGGGGTCCAAGCAATGTAATGGGACATGAAGAGAAGTATTGTATTTGGAGCGGTAGCTCAATAGGAGGACGCCCCCTCGAAGAGGCAAGTGAACAGGAGAGGATCCCTTCCATAATAGGATCCATTGTATGGTGCTGCCCTACCTCAAGNTGTTCTTAGGTGATGGTAGCACTATATAAAGGGGTCCAAGCAATGTAATGGGACATGAAGAGAAGTATTGTATTTGGAGCGGTAGCTCAATAGGAGGATGCCCCCTCGAAGAGGCAAGTGAACATGAGAGAATCCCTTCCATAATAGGATCCATTGTATGGTGTTGCCCTACCCTAAGGGTTTGATATAATAAAGTGGTGTTTTTCTATATTGTTCTTTTATATTTGTTGTGGTGCTTTCTGTATTCAATCTTTGGTTCTTAACAGAGGGCACAATGAAGCAAAACCATAATTGTAATGGGGGTTTAAACAATGGAGAAGGAATCCACTCATGCACTACCATGCAGAGCCATCCCCACTTGTACACCAAATCCCCCAGACCCACTATGCCTCAATTTTTGGGGAATGAGGTCGTAGGTTCATTGATGCAGGTTGAGTAGGATGAGCCCTATAGGGCATATTTAGAGGAGTAGAAGAGACTAGGAGATTATTTCCACTCAGCCATGTTCTTCGCAGAGTTCTGTGATATGAAGAGCAGAAACCAACCGTAAGGGCCATGATACACAATTTTGAGTTGTAGCTTACCATTGGGAGGTCAGTATTCCCAATTTTGACAGGGGCTCTAAATGATCCGCTAGATCATGGAGGCAGAAGCTCGACACTTACTTCTAGTTGCACCAGATGACAAAGACAAATGCCATTAAATTGGCCACCTTGCACTTGGATGGTGAGGCCCATGAGTGGTGGTACCATGGGTTAGTCACTTTGGGACATGCCGAGGTTACCTCCTACTTGGACTTCACACAGAAACTCATCAAGAGATTTGACAGGAAGGACCCTGAGCTTCACTTCAAAGAGTTGGCTTAGCTCAAACAGACAGGTAGCCCAGAGGCCTATATATCTGAGTTTCAGAGGATCGCGGTGATGGTTTCAGACATTTCAGAGGGTCATCTAGTGATGTTGTTTGTTGAGGGGATAATGGAGCCTCTACGAGGATGGGTCAAGGCCTACACGCCTACCTCTTTACATGATGTAGTTATCAGAGCTCGTGATATGTAGGATGCAGTACCTAAAAGTCGATTTCCACCAAAACCCACTTTTACCCTGAGGACTAAGGACATCAGACCACCTCAGAGAGATTGGGTCAGCAAGCCCNACCAGGGCACATATGCACTGGAAAGGATAGAATGGGCAAGGACCATTACATTGAGGTATACTATGACAGTGACAGTGATGAGGATGAGGAGGTGGAGCAGGCACAGGACTAGGGACATCCAACATCAGGAGAGGAGTCTTCACAGGCTGGGGCTAAGGGCCCAGTCATGGCCTCGATGTCAGGATTTCTAAGGTACCATACCTTCAGGGTCAAAGGTGTCCTACAAGGGCACAAGGTGACCATATTGATCGATGGGGGAGCATCCCACAACTTCATTGACAGTAACATGGTCAAGAGGAGAGGAATTTTGACAGAGGAATTTGTTGGGTTCACAGTAGTCATACCTGGAGGCCACCAGATGAGTTGCACCAAGTGGATTCCCAAGCTCACAATAACCATGGGAAACTACTCAATAACAGATGATTTCTTTGTGGTGGACATACCAAACATAAATGTAGTGTTCGGCGTTCAATGGCTTTACTCTATTGGGAGATACACCACTGATCAGAGGACCATGGAGATGGAGTTCACAGGACCAAATGGAAATAAATTGGTCCTACGATCCATGCACCAGTACCCCCCAAAGATTGTGTCATTGCACAACATGGAGGCAGTTATGAGGCATGGTGATATAGAGTGGGTTGTGGAGTGTTTTATTTCTGACCGAGAGCCACATGACCATCTGCAGCAGCTTCCAGAGGACTTACATGTATTACTCCGCAAACATCATAAAATATTTAGTGACATTCCTCCTAGCATTCCACCTGATAGAGGTTTTGAGCATATCATAGAGCTAGAGGAGGGGGTTCAAGCAGTTATCACAAACATCCTAAGGTTTACAAAGACGAGATTGAAAAAACCATTAAAGAATTGTTGAAATTGGGCCACATCCTCCCTAGTTCCAGCCCATTTTCCTCTTCCGTTGTCTTAGTCAAGAAGGACGGTATTTTGTGGATGTGTATTGACTATAGGGCCCTAAACAAGAAGACAATCAAGAATCGGTACCCCATACCCAGGATTGATGAATTAATGGATGAGCTCAGGGGAGCCAAATTCTTCTTGAAGATTGATCTTCGATCAGGGTATCACCAAATCAATGTACAAGAGCAGGACGTACCCAATATAGCCTTTAGATTCCACTATGGTCATTATGAGTTTCTAGTCATGCCATTCGGGCTAACTAATTCCCCTGCTACTTTCCAGTCGTGCATGAATCATGTGTTCAATAAGCAGCTGAGAAAGTTCTTATTGGTCTTCTTTGATGACATCCTCATATACAGCAAAACATGGGAGGACCATTTGTGACATCTGGATGAAGTACTTGGTATTATAGAGAGTCGTCAGTTGTATGTGAAGGAAACCAAGTGTGAATTTGGTATGACAAATATTCTCTACATGGGGCACATGATTGGGATGAACGGGGTATAGGTACACCAAGAAAAGATCAGGGCGATCGTTGAGTGGCCAACTCCTAGGAATGTGACAGAACTGAAGAGTTTCCTTGGTCTTTGCACTTTCTACAGGAAATTTGTTAAGGGATTCTCAAAATTGACAGCACCACTGACCGATCTCACCAAAAAGGGGGCTTTCATTTGGATAGAAAAGGCTCAGGAGACATTCGAGAAAATGAAGCAGGTGATGAGCTCATGCCTTGTTTTAGCACTCCCTGATTTCACGCAGCCCTTTGTCTCGGAGTGTGATGCTTCGGTAATTGGTATAGGATTTGTATTGATGCAAAACAGTCACCCCATGGCATTTGAGAGTCATAAACTTTGGGAGTATGAGCAACATTACTCCATATATGACAAAGAGATGTTGGCCATAATGCATGATTTGACCAGATTCCAGTAGTACTTGGTGGGGAATAGGTTCAAGGTAAAGACCGATCACAATAGCTTGAGGTTCCTCATGGAGCAAAAGGAGTTGAGCAAGTGGTAACAAAAATGGATCAGTAAAATCCAAGCCTACGATTTCGAAATTGAGTATGTGAAAGGCAAAAATAATGTGGTTGTTGATGCCCTATCGAGGATACCTACTCTCTCTCTCTCTCTCTCTCTCTCTCTCTCACATAGAGATAAGGCAAAAATAATGTGGTTGTTGATGTCACATCTTTTCTCAGAGATAAGCCGCCACCATTCCAGCAAGCTTTTTTTCGGCTGCATTTTACAATTTCAGCTTATTTCCTTATTGAATAGAAAACTAGTTTTACTGTATTTTTGTTATTCTATGTTAAGCATCTTTTAATAATCTGTATTCATTTCGCTCGACTCATAAAATATGGATCAAAGGGTTTGTCAAAGAATCAACACAATAAACATAGGGTATTGGGAACAATCGATCATGCACTTCATCTTTAAAACATAACAATTGTAGTGACAACAACTACCATTGATTATGCACCCCTAAATATTCCACTTTACCTTGGAACTTGAAACCTTTCCCTCAAATAAAGACTCAACCGCCACCAAAAGAAAATACATTTTTTTTTATTAATTTTGATATCATGAGAGGGGCCTTAAAAAGACAATCTCATTTTCAAGGATTAAATAAGGGATATTCCCGGTATACCTTTTATGTAAATTAAATGTGATGTCAATTCCTACATTGACAAGAATCAACAATGTTCATAACACATGAATTCAAGTGGGGATTCACAAAGACAAGGTGTTTAAGATTCTTTAGTAAGCTTTCATTAAGTGGCACATAAAATAATGCACATGCCAATATGGTGGTAGGATATTTATCTAGGTATAAGTTATGTGATGGATTTAATGTTATGGAATGGTACATCATGGAAGCATACATCATATCATGGAACAGATAAGAGCCAACTAGAACAAATATGATTTTAGTCTTCAGATACCAAAGGCAAGTATTGTGTGATGAACCAATGCTCATTGACCAACCAAGTATTGGAAGTGAGGACAATGATAAGTTATTGAAAATCTCCTTCTTTAGACATTTTATAAATTTTTTTCCTTCATAAATGATTTTAAAAAATTACATTTTTTTAAGGGAGTTTTTGATTTACCCTTCTAGAAAAGGTTTGAACCCCTTGGAAGAGATAAAAATGATTCAATTTTGATCATTGTAAGAGATGTTGTAAGGGATCCAATGATAGATTTATCATAAGTGTGAATGAAAATCTTGGAATTGGCCATGTACAAGTCTGAGATCCAGCCAAAATTCTGCTCCTTGAAGGATGAATGTGACCACGTAAGGGAGAATTGGCCTTGTTCTTAGCGAGTAAAGAAGAACCCATGCAACCTAGATAGCTCAATGATAAAGAATCTTTTGATTAGAATCCAATTTGAATCTTCTATTCAACTTTACATGCCACATACTGTGCTTCTTCACTTCTTCTCTGCCTCTTTTCACCATGTTGCTTAGAATATTTAAACAATTACCTACTGTTGTTTTTGTTTCTTCCACGTTGGGAGGCATGAGGGAGAATACGAGTTAGAAATTCATCGATCTATCTATGCAGTCTACAGCGCCAGGATTTTCCTTCCCGAACCCATTCATCCAGAAGAAACATAATAGCGATTTGAAACCAATCACTCCGTCCATTGAAGGCAAACGGGAAACTGCATGGGAACATAAGGGAGAGCACCGGGGACCCAATATTACACCGCCAATGCCAATGCCAAGGCGATTCAACAACAATTAATTTTGTTTAACTAGGATTGCAGAGCTCTTCACAATATTCTTTTCACCAACACTCTTTTGCCTCTTCCTATGCTTTCTTTTGCAGAATTCTTCATCTTCCTATGCTTTCTTGGAACAAATCCACGATATAAGTGGCTTCTTTGTCAACAACGCACTTAATTTACAATTCAAACTTTGGAAATTTTGGTCAAACAAAGAATTGATACTTGCAGTATTTGCGTAAAAATTCATGGTAGATATTAGCATTAAACAACGAGTTGAACAACTAGTGTATATGTGAGCTTACAAAGGAGTAACAAATGGAATTTTCTCCATCAATTCAATGGCGAGCAACATACAACCGATATTCATCCACAACAATCTTCTTAAGAATCACATAAATGAAAACTTTTCATCAAGAATTGATACTTGCAGTATTTGCGTAAAAATTCATGGTAGATATTAGCATTAAACAACGAGTTGAACAACTAGTGTATATGTGAGCTTACAAAGGAGTAACAAATGGAATTTTCTCCATCAATTCAATGGCGAGCAACATACAACCGATATTCATCCACAACAATCTTCTTAAGAATCACATAAATGAAAACTTTTCATCATCACAACCTTGCACAATAATGATAATCAAGAGCAGTGAATTAGATTGCTTTAGCAAGAAGCACATACTCTATAGAGAAGATCCATGCTACCTTAATAGCAAATAAGCTTTAGATTTTCATATCTGGAATTTGAATACCATAGCTTGGATACCAATATGAGCAAAGTTAACAAAAAAACTACTCACACAAAATGTATCCATAGGATCACATATATGCTTTGAACATTACATTGAAACATCTCTCACAATACCAACCTTTTTAACCTCTAAGTCATCAAAATTATGGAGATTTTGAATGCTTCTCTTAAGGAGTAGGCTAACTCAGAGCAGCCTTCCTCCCGAAAGTGTCCTTACTCCGACAGGTCATCCGGCGATGGTGGTTCGATGCCCATGTGTCATGCATCCTCCATCTCGCATCGGAGTAGGCTAACTTGAGAGCACTCTTCCCTCCCGAGTGCCCTTTCTCCAGCAAGTCCTCCCAAGGCCGTTGGTTCGATGCCCATCCTGTGTCATGCTTCCTCCACCATGCATCCACATCCCTACAGAAAGTACGACTTCTGACTTGTTATCTCCTTCGCCATCATCCATGATCTCTCCCCCTCCTCGATAATGTATCTCTGAAATTTAATTTATTTCAGTAGGTGGCGATGGGATTTCCATGCACGATGTAGCTACCACCCTTAATGCAAAGTTCAACAAGAACATTTGAATGAGGGAGGAAGTCTAGATTACCTGCGTTTCGTGCTTGGGAGTCTATACATTTGACATTTTCTGGATTTGAGTGTGAAATTTGACACAGATTAATTGGCTATGCTCATGTTGTGTTGAATCATTCGACAGGATCGCTTCTCACGTGTACGTATCCTGCTTACTTGTTCTTTCTTTTGCCTTTAAAGGAGGATTAGTATGTAAATTTACTCAAAATGTTTATGCATAGTTTATCTTTATTGTGCTCGTTTAACCCTGTGACAACATTTAAAGATTACTTACTTCCTATGTAAATGTTTCCCGATACTTGTAAAGATTACTTCCTATTGAATTGTTTCTGAATAATTGTTTAAAGAGTACTTATGCTTGGATTTTATGTTCCATTTAAATTAAACAGAATATATGATTTTACAGTTGATGTGTCTGATATTATTTAAGTGATTATGTATTGGATGCAAATTTAGACGGATATTGAAGTTTTCGACACATATTTGAGTGAATCTTTCTTTTTTTGAGCTAAATCCGCGTTCACAAAGCATACTTCAATGTTTTTTTAGCTTCATTTCGGCGTTCGAGGTTCGAATCTTATGTGTTTGAAAATCAGCTTTAAAATCCTCATATCTTTAGTGATTTATGTGTCACTATTGCCCCCCCTAGGTGCATATTTGGCTGCATATGGAAGTCGACCTTACTGAAAAGCTTATCTATGCCTTACTGAAGTCAGCCTTACTTATCCCCCTTTACTCCTCTAAATTAAACCATGGGCGCTAGCCCCTTTTCCCCAAACATAATGACATATGACCATGGGATAGAACCAAGCACTCAACTAAAAGGTGGTATTCGATCTCTGGGACTTCATCACTGCGTCCATTCACCAACAAAACTCCAATCTCCTGGAGTGGTTATCGACTGAATTCGGTCATAAAGTGACCTTGACCAATCAGGTCTTCACCCTATCCTTCCACTTCTCATCCTTTCAAATGCAAAATCTAACGACTAACTTGAGCTCTCCTTATTCCACAATCTACGATGGATATCTACTTAGAGACTCTGGACTTCGTGAAATTCCACTCTAATCTAACACACTATATCTCCGACATCCTAACATTGAATTGACGGCGGGCTCAAAGATCAACAACAACCCATGCCGCACTATCGGGATTCACGACGACCGAGATCTTCGCCCGAGACTTTGAGCTTCTGACTTCGGCCACTTTGCAACGACTACCTCCAAAATCTCCTGGATAGCCGAAGCGTCGAAGGGATTACCAATCAACCTAATCTACATCAGACTTCCACCTACTTGCTTAATTTGGGACTCTCGGGTTTCTGGGTTTTCTCCTTTGGAAACACACAAGGACCATTTTTATCTAAGTGTCTAATCGCTGAATCCAACAACTCATTATTCCTTGGCACAGATCCAATGGTTGGGACTGACCTCCTTTGTTGTGTGTTTCCTCCTGTCCGCCTGATCCAATGGCCCAAATCTTCTTCCACAACCAATCCAATGGCTTTTGTGGATTCTTCTCCTTCATGGCTCTACTCCCTTCAACGAGGAATTTTCTCAAGGTTTCAAAGTCTTGGCCTTTGAATCTTCCTCTATAAGGGTACACTCTTGGCCTCTCCTCGCTTGTGTTCTATAAAAACACTATCCCTCCTAAAAAAATTTACTTCGAATGAAGTATGGGCACACACCTTGCACTTCCTATGCACTTGAACTTTAGAAAGTTCTTCTTGCACTCCTTTGTGGCCTGCTCACTTCCTTCACTATCTCCCGGTGCTTGAACTCCTTAACTTCAAAGGGGCTCGACCCTTTGTTCTTCCAAATGACTTCTTGTGCCCTCATGGAACCCCCGCTCTTTCTCCTGAACTTATGAACACAGTCAAAATGTTCTTTCAACACCCTCCTCGCACTCTATATTGGCCATGCAATAGAATTGGCTTATTTAAGATACAAGATGAAATTTAAAAAGTAAATTTTAAGTCTTGATTACATTGTTTTTAACCATTGAATTTAGAATTGACTAAGTCTCAAGTTATTTGCTTTAAGAACATGTGTTTGTGTCAATTCCAATCATGATCATGATGGCAAGTGTCTCTAATATTACTAGAAATTTTTTATTATTTAAAATATATATGTTTTCATTTAACTTTGTTTGATATACATTTACCATTTCCGTTTGAATTACATGGACATATTGAAATAATTGGCATAATGGTTCGCAAGACAAAACATTCTCATATAAAAAACCTCCTTGTTCAAAGTTTATCAGACAAGCATATATTTTCAATCCAAGACCTTGTTTGGAGTGATATACAACATGAATATGGCACTATTGATCGCACTACTCTGATACCATACAATAGGTTGGAAGACTTCATTATGGGAGAGCAAAACAACATGGATGCGCCATGTACATTTGTACGAAGATTGCATAGGAAGTGCTTTGGTGATGGTGACTCTTCTATGATGGGTCCAACATCTTTGAACTATGCATTGTTAGTATTTATCATGACCTCTTAATCCAATTTATATGTCCTTTCAATATGTATTGTTAAGTTCCAAAAATATTATTGGTATTAATATTACATGTAATGATCTTTCTTTGAATTTTGGCTATTTTTTAGGTACCATTGTTGTTATGGCCCAAATGATCTTAGAGGACATCCACAACCACCATTAAGAAAGCAAAATTTTGTCCAAAAAAGATGATGCCAATGCAAATTTATAGTGAAGGAAGTGAATGATATGCCAAGGATTGAAATTATCACCTATAATGAGTACCTAAATAAGGATTGCAATGGTTTCCCATGCCATGGAAAATATGTTAGATCTCGCGATCCAAAGTCCTTGAGCACCCTCCGTCTTTCAAAGGAGATCCAATCAATGATAAAGACACTATGTGGACTTGGTGTTCTAGTTGATACAATATTTGAACGAAATATCCTTGATGGGATCTTTGGTTCCGTGATGGGTGATAGAGACCTTAATTTATGTAGAAAAGATGTCTCCAATATATTCAACCACCATTTGAAAGATAAGTATCAATTAGATCCCAAGTATTCTTTGAGTGTTAACAAGTGGTATCAACAAGAGAGAAAATCATTTTTTTCTACCATCGACCAAAAGGGGAGGATGTACCATTCATAATTGGAATCCAAACATAATGGATGTTTGATATGATGGTCAAATGTTCTCACAACAACATGTTGGATTTATATTCTACGTTTAGCACAAACAAATATGGGGTGAGTTTCATTAGTTTTTTTTAATGTTTCTATTGAGTTCAATGTTTCCTTCAATATAATTAGTACTCTAAAATTGAGAAGTTGATTATTGTATTAGTTTGTATAGTGCCAATTATACACAATTCTTTCCTTCAATTATCAATATAGCGGTGTTCTTGTTGCATGGGCAATGTGTTCACGCAATAGAACATCATATATAGCCCAGTGGCTTAGACCACTCCTAGATGCATGTACGAAAAGATGCCCAAATTGGAAACCCAAATGTTTGTTGAAGATTGGTTGTTGTCTACATTGTCATTGATGTCAACCCTAGTCATGGGTTTTGGACCAAGTAAGATTGATAAAGTATTTGGACATGAAGGACAATGCACATGCATATACAACACCCATGAATGGATAGTATACATCATGATGTTTCCGTGGGTATGTGGTAATATCAATGGATCCTATGTAGCATAGAGAAATGAATTTTTGAAGATGACAAAGTAACGTACATAGGCCCCAAGATAATTACGTAAAATAATTACAAAATAAGAAAGTGTCGCCTCACCAATGTTAAAAGGAAGTGATTATAAATGGTATAAATAAACATCATTATACATTCATTTGATACAAGTCGAATTTCAGTTAGGGAAGGTTAGAAGTAAAAGAAGGCCGTGATTTCAAGGGAGGATGAAGTCTTTGGTGATGTATTCTAAGGTATGTTATTTTCATGTCATATTACCACTTGGTTATAACTTTTTTGGAACGATTCAGATGGTGACATTGATATGGTAGTGAGAATACATATCAAGGTACCTCTGGTAAAAAATTTAGCTCATCTGCTATAATTATGGAGATACACTCTATGGAAGATAGGTTTGTGACCAATCATGAAGCTAAATAATAAACATGTGTTCCGGGAAAAACAATCATAATTTCTTCATATAGAATCCAAATGAAGTGGTACCACTACATTGGAAAGAGTACGGAATTCATTTTCTTTTGTATTCCTAATCAGATGTTAAATACCGAAAGGCTACATACTGCATTAATTGGGTCTCAACACCAGAATTGAATAAAGCCCACCATTCTTTCTATAACCCTTTTTCGGGAGGATTCAAGAGGAAATTGGAGGAGTTTTATAGAAAACATTGAGTAATATTATCTACAGGATCAAAGCACTCCAAGAATTGAAGAATTGCAGAAAATTGAAGAAGTCTCGTAGCTAATATCGTGTTCTATGTGATGATTGGTTGATGGTGATGATTTAATGTAAAGTTTCCATTATCTCTCTCATATCTCCTTGGGTGGAAGGAAGGGGCAAGTTTGGAGAGTTCAAATCTCTCTTTGATATTGAAGGATTGTATCTCTCCTCTTGAGGTTTATCCCTCCCTTTACATTTGAAGTTGTAGCTACCTTTGGAAGTTACTCTTGAACAACAACGTTGGATTATTTCCTCATATATTGTGCATGGTGTATCATGGGTGTATTGGTGTAACTCTTATACTATTGTTCATTTATCATTGATATAGTTGAATGGTTTAAAGCATAAGTTGAAAAAGGTTTTAAATTGGTAATTTGATAATTCCATTCACCCCTCTCGGTATCAACAATGTTGTCATGACAGATGATGCATTAGCAGGAATTAAAGCATTGAGGTGAGACAAATATTTTACATGTTATGAATGTATGAATTTTCATTAGCACATGTACACCTAAACTTTTGTTGTTATTACATTTAATAATGAATATATTTGATTGCTAAATGTTAATCATATTCAATTAACACAAGAACGATATAATTTTTCGTGTAGGAAAATTTTTGGTTGTTACGTCCTCCTTTGCAGTTGGCATGTTCGTCATGCTTGGTCAAAAAATGCATTTCAATTGGAATCTTACTTTGAAAGAGCCAGGGAATTATCTCATAGTCTAGGTGAAATAATGCACCATTGTCATGATCATGATGTCATTAGTGAGGCAATGCGAACATTCTTTGAAAAATTTGTTGGCGAAGTTAAGTTTTTGGACTACTTCAAAAAACATTGGTTGGAAGGGGATAAGATATGTAAGTTACTTATTATGTTTTCTTAGATTACTTTCCCCAACATATATAGATCATTTTAATTTAGTTATAATTACATGTCATATTGACTTAACATATTAATGATTGGTTATATGTTTCTTATTAGATATGTGGGCAAAATGTTATCGGGACTTTCCTCATGCTAATCAAGAGTCCAATAGTTCAATTGAATCATACCATTGCTTCCTTAAGACCAATTTCTTATGTGACCGAAGGCGTAAATGTTCTAGGAGAATGGATTGGTTGATTTTCTCCCTATTGAAGAGGGTGGAACCTTTTTCTGTGCATCAAAACTATTTGAAGGAGTCTGGATGTCTAACAAACTAGAAGAAGGAGAGGTACCTTGACAATGATGTTAGTCCTCGTGACATTGTTGAAGGTGCATACATGGCTATTATCCAAACAAATCGTGCAAAATATTACATTGTATCAACATCTACTGCAAATGGTCTAGTATTTGATTGCACATAGGCATTGTGAGGAAACACATGCAAACATGTTTTGAAAGTCAGCGCTCTATATGGAATTTTTAATGAAGTAGCCCAAGAAGATGCTATAGAGGGAGAAACAGTAGATGAGCTTATAGAAGAAAAAGCCACTTATATGCCTCATACAAATGATGCTTCAAATCATGCCAAGGAGACAATGAGAATGCTCGTGAAAATAGGAATGGGGACAATGTTGGAGGAGATGATGGAAATTCCCTTCATCAAGGAAACAATGATTGTGATTTGATTCTACAAGGGATATTAGAGAAGCTACAAGAATTACAGGTGATCCTTCTTTACTGTATGAAATCTATCCATTAAAGTTTACTTTATTCTAATATGTTATGGTATTTACATAGCAATTTGAATGTTTTATATGATTCATTTGTTTTAAAATCTCATAGATTTAAATTGTCAGGATGCAATTGATCATGCACCACGGGAACAACATAAATGTTTGGAAATGAAGGAGTATTTGGTAAGATTTCTTATTGACTTCAATGATAAATTTATAATGGACTTTGACTTCACCAATGGCCCACAAGCATTGGATGGATCTCTAAGAAGAAATAAAAGTTGGATTAGCCCTAGCTTTAAGCGTGGATGGAGGGCTCGATGAGCTCTAGCAGAGGACTTGAATGTGAATGTTCAAGAATATATTCCATATGAATTTACCGAGTCTAACCAACGTGGGAGGAGAAAAGTTGCATCCATGCCAAATCCACAATGTGGGACAATAGTTGCATCCATGCCAAATCAGGGCAATCAAACACATTTGCCTTTTGATTTGAATAATTTTCCTAATAATAACAATTGATAGATATCTTACTACGTTTAAAACTATCCAAATAGTTCCTACCAATAGTTTTTGTTTCTTTTCATATCCCGACAAAATTTTCATTGCATTTTCTAAAGAAGTGGAAGCCATGGGGTTTTCTAAATACTTGTTTAACTCACTTAATCATTGGAAACACATTCTGGTTAATTTTGCAAATATAATAAACACATAGTAGTGATCTACAATAAGAGCTATTGTTGGTTTATTTCATTTAGTAGTGAGCTTTTGTGGAGGATTCAATTTATTTATTCATTCCATGTGTTTGCTATGCTTTATTCATCCATATATAAGTCACCAAGATGATTTTATCCACATAAATCGTCTTGTTCCATGTGTCTTCATGTATCTCTTTATTCTGCTAGTTTTTAGTGCTAGTATTCTGTCATGGTTAACAATTAATCTCCTTTTATGCATAGAAACCACCATATGTGCATATTTTTTTATTTTTGTTTCTTATTTTGCATTGTTTGATTGTTGGATATCCAATGCATAGGTTTGGGAAGGAGATAATGAAACTATCTGAAAAAATGAAACGCACTAATATAAAACTAGACCGTGTCACCTTCCTTAGCAAGCTATTTGCATGTTTCCATGCAGGATTGGATAATAATTTGTTGGAAAAACAAAACCATGTTCATGTTTTCCCAAAACGAACACATTGAAAAATATTCGGAGCTGGTTGGCGACATATGACATATGGAAAGGAATTGACATGTATGTCTTTTTTAAGAGGAAAAAATGATAAGGAACGAAGGTTGCACATTCTCCAACACAACCAATTGATTAAAAAACAAGAACAAGAACCAATTGATTAGATTGTAAAAAATTAATAGTCTTAGATAGATAATTTGATAATGGATGTATCTATTATGAAAAGGCAAGTCTGGTATGCAATTGAATGGTGAAAATGCATGAACAACCATTAACATATGAAAAAAAATTATGTGTTTCCCAACGAATATCAATCCATGCTTATAAACCCATTTATTTTTTTGTTATTATTGACTGATGATTTCAATAATGATATGTGAAGAGAAATTCCAACCATGTGCAACCTATGCATGATGAAGTCATTCAACATATTTATAAACCTTGTCTTGAACATGTTTTAAGTGTTCCTTGTCTTAAAAGTTTTTCATTGCACACTTAAAGTGATATTAATTTATTGAATCCATGTGCTTAGTCCATTAGGAATTATTTGCATATCTTTATCGTGTTAAGCACATGCCTTTCCCTTGTTTTTCTTTGTGGTTGGGTCATTCCTATGCTTGACACATTGTTTTTCCAAATGCTCACTAGTTTGACACTCATTAGGGTTATTGTCATGGTGTTGTAGATCTCAGTTGGGTTGAGGATGCCCAACATCATCAGCACAATGTGGCACCAACACCTTTTTTTTGTCAGCAAGGCCTGACCGAACTACTTGACTCGGGATACACCTACATTAGTCTCATTTATTAGTTATGTGTGTGCAACTCTTTATACTTAGTTATTTTCAGTAACAAGAAAAGAAAGCATCCATACAACAACACAAGACGAAACTTTGTTTATGGGTGGCCAAACTGGCCTAATACCCAGAAATTATTTATAAAAGAGAAAACCGCAGTGTGTCAATCCAACTCATGCCACACAAAGAAAATAGTTACAAGAAAAGATCAACCGAACTGCCCTTGGGTGCTCCCTCTCCGTCACCTTATTCAAAAAATGAAAATTTCTTCTCCATTTCATTCTTCATGCTTGGTGTATGTGATTCTCACCCTTCTTTTTCTTCTCCCTTGATCGACTCGGACTTCCTTGAAAAACTTGCGTGCGTTGACTTCCGAGTTGACTTGCATGCATTTTCGACCAAACACACATCGCAACATTCATTGCAAGTAACTTCAGTTCGCTCATCTTGGTGTGACGAGCACCCAAGATGTCTGAGCTCGTCCACATAACTGATTTCTTTGTTCACAAGGTGGGTCAGGCGTCCCCCTCGCCCGTCCGTTTGGTGGCTTCGTTGTGATAGAGTGCATGAGACTTGGGGGCGTGCTTGACCTTCCTTCCTGAGGTGTTACACCCTCCCCGTCCCCATTCCATTGTCCTCCTCAGAAATCCAGGTGTCGGATATCCTTTGTGCATTTCCCAGAACTCACGAATCTTGTTATTCCATCTCCAAAGTGCCTCTTCTCTTTCCCAACAACCATCTTGTGTGGATCCACCTTTCCAACGAACAAAGTACTCATGATGATGATTCCTACCAATCCCCGAAATCCTATATGACAAGATCTCATCAACCTCTAACTTAAGTCGATCGACAATCATCGCTGGACCATGCGTGGGCTCGGCTCTCTCCGGGTCCTCCGCATCGATTCGAAATGGATTTAGTTGACTGATGTGAAAAATAGGGTAATGGGATTGCAAGTGAAATTGTAGCTCCAACTTATAGCTGACTTCTCCAATCTTCTCAAGAATCTTGAAGGGACCTTCATACCTCTGCACCAGCAATGTATCCATCTCGGTTGGTGGTGTGAATTGGTTCTTGCCCAACCTAATGAAGACCTGATCACCTATGTTGAGATGAAAATCATGACTCTCTTGGTCTACCCACT
>SNQJ01S0213530.1:0-15727 GCA_010110895.2 Picea sitchensis | reverse complement strand
CGAATTAAAGAGAGTCCATGAAATTGGATTTTGCAAGTTCATGTTGTAATGTAATTTGACATTTTGAGATTATGAGAAGCAATATCACTATCTAAAGGGGACTTGAAGATAAAGTAAATTATGACATCAATATTGTATAATTTGAGTTCTTAGATTGTTTGTTGTGCTATCTCATAGTTCTTCAAATTAATCATCATTTTATGAGATTTTGGATGAGAAGCACATGAAAATTTTTCTGCAAATCACCTCAATATGATCAAGAATTATTATGAATCATGTTAGATGTTAATATGTATATTTTAAAGGAATAAGTGGTATCTAATGATTTTTTGATCAAGCCATGACTAAGTTATCCCAGGATTTTGGCAAAAAACATAATAGGATAATACATTTTCCCTCCTCAATGATTTTAATATCCACAAATGATAACTAGCTTATTACAATATTGAATGTAGTTAAATGCTTAACTATTGAACTCCCATCACTCATCCTTATAAGATACAATTTATTTCTAAGGAACAACTTATTTACCAGGGATTTCAACTGATACAAGCTTCCCAACTTGGCCCATAGTTTCTTGGATGAGTCTTCACCTAAGACATTCAACAACAATGAATCTACAAGAGCAAGTCAAAATTCTCTTCTTTCAAGTTTCTTTGATTGTTCCCTCGACATACCTATCGGAATGGTACCTGGACAGACCAATGCCCATTATTATTGATCTGTAAGGAGATCTTCAATTTTAATCTTCCAAAGCTCAAAATTTTGGCCATTGAATTTTTCAATCTGTATCCTCAAACTAATTTCCATTCTTTCACGCACAACTTTAAACATCTTTGATTTACAACTCTCACTAGACCTAGGGTTTAGTTCATATCCAAGATCTACTCATCAAATCTCTGATACCACATGTATTAGAATGAATTGTCTTGGCTCTAATACCACATGTAATAGAACGACTTGGCTTGGCTCTAATACCACATGTAAGGAAATAGACATCCATGTTAAACCTAATATGAAAAGAGAAGATATATTTAAACAAGAAAATAAACGACAAACACAATACACAGAGATTTTACCTTGGAAACTCAAATGGGAAAACCAACATTCCTTGAGCATATTTCTCTCTTTTTGTCTTATTCATTCATAATAAATAGTTAGATGACTAACCTTGGTCTACATCTAAGACACAATTTACATCATACTCTCTTGCTTTACACAAGAACAACCCTACAACCAATCTAGCTTACATCTATATGACAACAACATCTAAATATTTATCTAAAAGATTGATTGATGTAATACAATTAAAACATGCCTTATTTATAGGCTTTACAACATGAAAAACCCTAAATCATGGCACCCAAAAACAGTTACAGATCATGCAGATGATTAGCTACAAATCTCGTGAGTATTGGCATTCAGTTACAGTCGACTACTAGTTGATTTACCGATTGACTTGTAACATCCTTGACCATCTATGCCAGGGCATGCTACGCCAGATAACTCTTACGTTCTCTCTATGGAACATACTATAACATATGCAACAATCAACTGAGCTATGCCACATAATTGTTTTTTTGAACTCCATGAAATTAAAATACATATGCACACAGAACTCTTGCGGAAGCATATATAAAAAACAACGTAGATAGACAAACACGTTATGTAAATGCACAGATTCATACTAAAATGACAGTAGCATATACATGCAACATACACACGAAAAACCCATAAATTTACAGGCAGTTATAAAAACACATAAGATAAACCCATAAATATAAGAACGCAAATAACAATGCAACATGTAAATTTATCACCCAGATTGGCACTTATCTTGGTAATAATGTCACCAATTGCGTGCAGACTTTCCACGAACCTCCTAGACTTAGGCCACACTGTTCATTACTCTCAACAGTGAGTCACCCCCAAGATGGGACTAAACTCCACTCAGGTAAAGGATCATAGACAACAGGAAGGACTCTGTCTCAGGTGCCAACTCAAACTAACAACTCACAGTCCCTCATTCCCCACATGCCTGTCCCACCTAGGAAGTGTGCCCCTTATCTGCTCAACATTCCTTCGGTTGCCTCACTTCCTTTCCAAGCTTCAGCAACAGGCCGGACATGAATTCTCAAAGCACCGTAGCTGCAGTTCAACACCTTTAGGAAATCAGTCCCCAACAATTCTCTCACCCAGAGAAATTCTCACGGGCCTGACAACCTGCTTCTTTAGTCCAACTCCTAAGCTAACCAGATACACCAACACAAATGGCTATGGATACGGGTTCAAGTATAATCATCAAAATGCAAAGGATAACTCAATGTGTGTGAATACTCATGGATGATTGAATGGATGGTTGAATGATGATAGCAATCATGGGAATAATGATGGAAAAGATGATAGGAAATGAACTAAGTCCCAACAATATGTATGCATGTCCCCAACTTGACACTTTTCATGTTGGGAGCTACTTTGGCCCACTTGTACCCCACTTTAGAACTTAGGATAAAATAATTATCCATACTTTATATTTAAGAAATATTAATATAATATTCCTTTTTGGCTTTAGCTCCCTAGCTTAGCCCATTTCCTTAGCTTATCCCCTCCCTTTCCCTAACTAGTGGATTTTAGTCCACGATCTCTTTTATCGTGGTCGGTCTGCACGCAACGATGTATTTTATATCAATTATGAGACATGTACAAAAATAGGCGCACTGGCCTTTAACATCTAGGCTCTCCAGCATAATCAAAACATAATCATCCTAGCTTATAATAACTTGTCTCACTAGTCTATAAAACACAACATATACACAAAGGCTCCATGGCCTCAATATCGTGCGCACTTAAGTTGTTGCGCGCGGTATCCTGAAATGTGCACACTTCATCATTTTATTGTGCAGTACATATGCGAACTATGCCATGAATGTGCATACAAATGATATCAAAACAACTCACCAGCTTAAGTACATTTTCATTTACATTAAAATTGGGTTCGACCTAGGGATATTACTTGATTGCCAGTCGGTCTTCATTCGGTTGCCACACAATCTCCTGATGACCTATTGTCAGTTGACCTTTGGACTTGTCGTCGATCTTTTCAACTTCGAATTTCCTAGTCAATCACTTCGACCTTCGGCTCAACTTTACTCATCGGTTGAGTTATATCCTAGTCTATCCACCTTGACTAGATAGTTGAGTGACTATTCTTTCACTGTAAAGAATATAACAACCCAACATAATGGACTTGTTGTTGTTCTTGAGTGTGGGACCCACTATTGACTTAAGGACTATTAAGATCATGGTAATAATTTAAATTAATAGCAATTGCATCATGATGTGCAAATATACGCCTATGGATAAAGCTTTGATAAGATAGATGGAAATTATATAAATCTATTCCCACCCTTCTCATTGCTAACTACTATGGATATAAAGAAAAATATTGGGAGTTATTAATGTTCATATTTTGGAAACTACATAACAATAACAATTATAATAAATATTTTATTTGTTTGGATTACAATATCAATATTTTGGGATACTCCGCATAGAGTAATTCATTAATCTATGACCCATATACATGAGTATTAGTGACAACTAACCAATAATTCTCATGATTTGAATAGTCCACTTAGCACTCATTGCACCGGGTGATGCTCACAGGGGTGAAGAAGTGGGATTGAAACCAACAAAATGAATCGCATATCATCAACCATCACTTACAGAGCTTACACCTAGTAACAAGAACTACCTGGGTGGTCACTTATCCCAAGACTCATTTGGCTCAAGCACACTTAATTGTGGAGATTCCCCCACAATCAAGTCCACTTAGCTTGCTACCCAATTTGCAAAACCTTAGCAAGTGTTGTGCCTTATGAACTATTTAGTTAGAGCTCCCTTCCCCATTTAATTTTCACACCTTTGATGCCCCTGAGTCGCGTTTTCTTAGACCACATGCTACTCTCGCAGGTGACAAACAAACTAGCAAAAAAAAATAAAAATAGAACCTTACTTATCAATAAATATAAAAATGTTTTTAAAAATACAATGTACATATGTAAAAGTATATGTTCATATATTGAATTGCATGCTTTTTGTTTCTGGGAACCTTTTTCTTCACAAGGCACACTTTTTCTAATTTTAAATAATGTTAAACATAATCCATAGCCAATAAGAATGAAGGTTGAATACACCATTATACGACTTTCTATTGAACTTATCTATTTATTTTTGTTTCCATTCATAACTTCAATACAAGCATGAAAAATTTTAAGGATTGAAATTTCTCTTAAAGTGTAGAAACCTTGGTGAATCTTACTAGTCCTTAATATACAAATCGTAAAATGTTTGACAATATTTTTATTAAAAAATCAAATCTCTAAGGATTTTTAAGTTTCTATAAAAAAATTGTGACTTTTAAGGTAAAATAATTTTATCTTTTAAGATTGGGGTGAATCATTTTTAGAAAAAATGGAAATTGGTGAATCCTTTTCAAGGTAAAAGAATGGAAAATTAACCTATGGATGAAATTTAGCCCATAAAAAATTTCTTTAATACAAATTATATATATATATATGCTTGAAGATTGGTTGTTGTCATTGATGTCAACCCTAGTCATGGGTTTTGGACCGCAAGATTGATAAAGGTATTTGGACATGAAGGATAATGCATATGCATATACAACACCCATGAATGGATAGTATACATCATGTTGTTTCTGGTGGTATGTGGCACGTCATGTGGATCCTCATGGTCGAGGAGAAATGAATTTTTGAAGATGACAAAGTGAATTACAAAATAAGAAAGTAGGCCCTGAAGATAATTAAAGAAACAAATTACAAAATAAGAAAGTGTCAGGTCGGCCCTAATGTTAAAATGAAGTGACATAAATGGTATAGATAAACATCATTATATATTCATTTTGATACAAGTCGAATTTCAGAGGAAATAAGAAGTAAAGAAGGCTAGATTTCAAGGGAGGATGAAGTCTTTTGGTGATGTGTTCTAAGGTATGTTATTTTCAGGTCATCTTACCATTTTTTCTATAAATTTTTTTATAGAATGATTCAGATGGTGAAATCATTATGGTATTGAGAAGACATATCAAGGTACATATGGTAAAAATTTCATCTCTTGATTCGCTATAATTATGGAGATACACTCTGTGGAAGATAGGGTTTGTGACCAGTCGTGAAGCTAGTCAATAAGCAAGTGTTCAGGGTAAAACAATCATAAATTCTTCATCGAGAATCTCAATGCCGTGGGAAAAATTTCATTGGAAAGAGTATGGACTGTAGTTTCTTTTTTGCGAGTTTTAGAATCAGATGTTAAATATTGAGTGCGAGGCATTCTGTACAAGTTTAGTCTCCTGAATAGAGAAGAATTGAATAAAGTCTACCATTCTTTCTATAACTTCTTTTTGGAGAGGACTCAAGGAGTGAAACTTGGAGGAGATTCAGAGAATACATTGAGTAATATTATATACAGGATCATAGTACTCCAAGAATTGAAGAATTGCAGAAATTGAAGAAGTCTCAGGAAGCATTATCAGGTTCTATGTCTCCAAGAATTGAAGAATTGCGTAAATTGAAGAAGCCTCAGGAAGCTACTATCGCCCTATGTGATGATTGGTTGATGGTGATGACTTAATGCAAAGTTTTAATATCTCTCACATATTCCTTGGGTGGAAGGGGCAAGGATGAGAGTTCAAATCTCTATTGATATTGAGGATTGTATCTTTCTCTGGAGGTTTATCCCTCCCTACATTTGGAAGTTGTAGCCACCTTGAATTCACATTCCCTTTGAACAACTATTGACCATTTCTCATAGATGCATGGTGTATTGTGGTGTATTGGTGTAACTCTACACCATTGGTCATTGCTCATTGATATAGTTGAATGGTTTAAGTATAAGTTGAAAAAGGTTTTAAATTGTACTTGATAATCGATTCAGCACTCTCCTTAGTATCAACACAGAATGAGCTGGGTTACCTTTAGTACGCTTTGGGAACTGGAAGGAAGATCCCATTAGGAAGACAAAATTCCAAATGGGATTCCAAAATTTGATGGGGTAGCCACCTTTGAATAATGGAGTAATAGAATGGAAACTTACTTGAAATTTTTTGGGGCAGATGTTTGGTTCCCAGTTGCTCTAGATACAATCCTTTAAAGAAACCAAAGACTCCAAAATTAAGGAAGCAAAAATAACAACAAATTGACAATAGATACCATCTTGGATGGATTGATGGATTCAAATGGAAATCCAAGGTGAGATCATGCACATCACCAAAAGATATTTGGGATAAGCACAAGACATTTATGTAAGGGAAGACGCAGAAGAAGAAGAAGAAGAAGAAGAAGTTGAAGCAAATTACAACATCTCATATTTCAAAGAAGAAAATAGAGGTCAGCTTTTTTGCTTTAATTGTGAAGGAGTAGGTTATGTTGAATTTGAATGTCCCTCATCCAAGGATTGAAAGAAATGACACCTAAGAAGAAAATCAAGTGAAGAAAACATTATTCAACAAGAAGATGAGAATTCTAAAAATGTCATATTGAGGCAGATTGAAATAACAAGCCTCAAAGACACCTAGAAAGAAAGTCTAAAAAAGCACTGGTTAGTTGTGAAAATATATTTGTAATCTTGAATAAACAATTAGAAGACTTTGAGACACTAAGAGAAGAAACCATTTCCCTTGAAAAAACTCTAATTAAGAAGAAAAAAGAATAGGAGAAGTGGGGAATGTCCAAATGGAAGAAAGAATAAGATTATGAGAAACTTGAACAAGAAGTTGTCTCATTGAGGAAGAGCTTAAGAAAACTCTCAAGTGTCAAAAAGACTTAACACATCTTGGATGCATGGGTGAAACTTCATACAAAGAAGATGGAAATACCAACAAGAAGGTTGGAAGAAAGAGCTACACGCATTTCTGATGAGAAGTGGACCCCAGATACCAGGAAGAGGGAATGATTACAAAAGAGATGAATATCCAAGAAGACCCTCCTACCAGAATCAAAGAAGCTTCAATCAAGATGAAGGAAACTATAGAAGAATAGACCATGAAACCGATGGACTACATCACAAAGAAGCCTCCACTTACTCCAAGGTATCACTTCGGTCATTGTAACTTAGTAAAATTTTGACATAAGGCAATTAATCATAATCAATGAAAAGAACACATACACAAGAAACATGAATGGTGTAAATAGAAGATATGGAAATAATCATGGATTTGTCAATTATAAGTTATAATTCATTTTCCCCATAGATGGACAAAAAATATTGCATGCTACAAATGTAATTATCTTGGTCACAAAGCACAAGATTGCAGATATATGAATGAAGATGTCCCTATGTCAACCACACACATGGAGAGAAGGAAAGATATTCCAAACAAATGAAGATTGTCGAATAGCATTGACCAATCAAGAATGCAAAGAAGAAGATGAATGATACATATACAAAGCAGCGTTCTTCACACGTGACCTGGGATCAAGACAAATTCATCACTAGAAGAGAAAGGGTGGCAATGTTTCATTTGGAGATGACTCATCTGCCAAAATACTGGAGAAGGTGTAGTAGAGCTTGAAAGAATTTTTTTTAAAGCAAAGAATTTTCTATCAAGTTGAAGACTTGAATCATAATCTACCTGTTATTAGTAAACAGGATCAAGGATACACTCTACGCTTTGGATTCTCAAAATATAAAATCGCAGAAAATCGAGAAGATTGGTTGCAACCCAACAAGAAGACCAACAAACATATACATCCTAGATATGAAGAAGAGAGAAGACAGGTCACTAATAAAAAGGATTCCAAGGAATGAAAATTCCCAAAGACAAAAAATAAGGATGAAGCATTATTGAGTGCCACATGTCTGGGGAGCAACCCCAAAGAAGAGAGTTACATTTTTCCATTAAACTTAGGGGGTTCAAGCCCTTTCCATTGATGTAAAAGGGGAGAGAAATTGGGATCATGATGATAGGGGAGCATGGAGCCATCAATGACAAAGGGAGATTGTTGGAAGATTGGTTGTTGTCATTGATGTCAACCCTATCATGGTTTTGGACCGCAAGATTGATAAAGGTATTTGGACATGAAGGAAAGTGCACATGCTTATACAACACCCATGAAATGGATAGTATACATCATATTTCTTTCGTATAAAGGCACGCTATGTGATCCTCATGGCTGAGGAGAAACGAATGTTTGAAGATGACTTAACTCTAATTGTTAAGAAAGAAGTACATGTAGGCCCTCAAGATACCAAGAAATAATTACAAAATAAGAAAAGTGTCAGTCGGCCCTAATGTTAAAATGAAGTGGACATAAATGGTATAAATAAACATAATTATACATTCATCTTTGATACACAAGTCTAATTTCCGAGGAAATAAGAAGTAAAGAAGGCTGCATTTCAAGGGAGGATGAAGTCTTTGGTGGATGTGTTCTAAGGTATGTTATTTTTCAGCTCATCTTACCATTTCTTCTATAACTTTTTCTAGTACATCCATCTGATGGTTGTCTGCTATGGCATTGAGAAGACATATCAAGGTAGCTCCGATAAAACGTTCAACCTATTGATTCACTATACTCATGGAGATACACTCATGGAAGATAGGGTTTGTGACCATCCTAAAGCTAGTCAATAAACAGTGTCTGGATGTAAAACAGTCATAACTTCTTCATCGAGAATCCAAATGTCATGGGACAAATTTCCACTGAAAGAGAGTAAGGAATATAGTTTCTGTAAAAAGTGAAGCTCTTAATCAGATGTTAAATATTGATGCTGGGCATCTGCATGTTCACCTCACAGACCGTAATTGAACAAAAGCGCACATCATTCTTTCTATAACTTCTTTGGGAGGATTCAAGGAGGAACTTGAGGAGTTTCCAAAGAATACATTGAGTAATATTATATATATGATCAGAGTAATCTAAGAATTGAAGAATTGTAGATGTTGAAGAATTCTCAAGAAGCCACGACTGTTCTACACATTTCATTTAATATGCAGACGAACAGAATTCACGATTCTCTCATATATTCTTGGTGGGAAGGAAGGGCAAGGGATGAGGAGTTCAACTCTCTGATATTGAGGATTGTGTCCTCCTGAGGTTTATCCCTCCTTTACATTTGTAAGAAGTACCTTTGGTCATTACTCCCTTTGGAACAACTATTAATTATTTCATAGTGCATGGTGTATTGTGGTGTATTGGTGTAACTCTTATACCATTGTCCATCGCTTCATTGGATATAGTTGAATGCATTTAAGTATAAGTTGAAAGGTTTTAAATTGTACTTGATAATCGATTCACTCCCTCTCAATATCAATATCAATATCAAGTATTGGCAGGCAAAAGCGTATATATATTTTTAAGTTCCAAAAACTAAATTGACTTAACATACACATGTATTAATTTTTTAATTATTAAAAACAAAAATAAAAATTATTTCTCTACATTAATTTTTTTTTGTCTAAATTATAGTAATTTGTATCAATATAATATTAAAATGTCTAATTGTTCTATTTTTGATTCTTTTGCCTAATCTGATGATATACATCTACACGGTGATCATACTTTTTATGTTATTAATTAAATTGGCATCAATGCATAAATGGATTTAGCGTGTGAAAAACCCCTACGGTACTTGGATTTTACAGAATTAACCACTCAAATTTATAGATCCAAATAATTTCTTTGCCGCATTTAAAACAAAAATTAACAAAAAAATATCCTAAAATAATCCAAAACTTAAAACTTTTATTCTACACTTAATATTTATTATAATTTTTTCACATATAATAAAGTGTAAGGTGCGTAAAAATAATTCAAAAGTTGTAATGATGTCATATGCCACCATAAAGATAAAGAGTTACTCGCAACCCTTTTTTTTCTCAAAGTGAGCATCACCATATGACTATACATGAGAGTGGAATTCAAATAGCTATTCAAGTTTTTTGAAAATTTCAAAAAACTCTTAGCTCTTGTCCAAGTTACTCATAGTTAAATTGGTGAAAAAAATGTTTAAATAAATAAACATTATGAAAAAAAAAATGTTTAAATAGCTAAACATGATGACTTAAATTGACTCAGCAATGAGTGAGTGACTCATCGATAGGCAAATGAATTGCATGAAGCTTACATGTTCACCTACCAAGAGTTTGAGTCATTAGACAAACTCTCCATGTGATTTGTACAAAGTTTCGAATAATGAGTCATAACAAAGGCTGCTAGTGCCCCATTAACAAGGTTATAAAATTGAATAATCCAAGTAATCCAAACTAAGTCATAACAAAGGCTGCTAGTGCCCCATTAACATATTTGTACTTGCTTCTTCTAGTAATCCAACTTTTTAAGTCTTGGTTGCACGTGGTGTTTGTGTCCCTATGGAATTTTATAATACAAGTAAATTTCCAAATTGGGGTATTGACTTTGTTATATAAATTTCCATACAAGACGTCATCAAATCCACCAAGTGCTTGGAATTATATAGTGAAACAAAGGACAATTATATGATCAAATTTGATTATAAAATCCTATTTGAATAAAAGTAACAAAAAAATAAAAATAAATAATATATATATATATATATATATATATATATATATATTCACCCTCCTCTAGAATCATAGAACATAGAAACAAATTACTTACTAATTCAAGTAATCTACACAAAAAAAATTTAAGAGTATTCAACCTCCTCTAGAATAATGGGACATATAAACAAATTGCATACTAGATTAAACCATGTTAAAGTTCAAGTTAGTATATTTTAAAGATTCATCTTCGTTGAATGCACAACTCTAATGATATCATTCTTAGGAGGGCGAAACCACTATCAAACATCTTACAATTTTAACTCGGTGAAAAATTGATATGAAAAGTAATAAAACCACTCTCAAACATCTTACAATATTAACTTGGTAAAAAATTGATACGAAAAGGAATAAAAAATAAATGGAAATAAAAGTCAACTTTTACTTAAAATGTGAAAAATTGATATGAAAAAGAATAAAAGTAAACTTTTACTTAAAATTTGATGCCATACTTTGAATTAGAAATTAAATTCGAGGTTCTTTATTAAATTTTCTTCTCGAATAGGATGATATGACATGTACCAAATTTCTCTTGAGTTGACATAACACTATTTTATTCAACACTATTTTATTGTTATGTTTACCATGTAATACTAAATTCTTAAAATAAATGTGGGTATTTATTTTATTTTATATAATTTTTTAATATTTAAAATTAATATTCTAAGATGTTTTTAGTGGTTTAAGTTTTCTTTGATTCTAAATGGACATAACTTGAAAAACACACCAACATATATTTCACAAGACAATGGACTAATATGATAAACAATGGATAAAAATAAACTATGATTATAATGTAACTTAATAATAAAATTAAAGATATAATATAACATGAATGATAAAGATAATCAATCATAAATTAGTAAGCATAGTTATAACATCTTAATTATTAACATAATGGTATATAAGTGGTAAACTTGATTATTTAGAGGGAAACATAATATCGAAATGATAAAACTTGATTCCATTTATTAGAAATTAAAGTACAATAATATTAGCTCATGTATTTCACTGGGTCTAGGTTTCTCTATAGTCATAAGTTAGTGATAAGGTCAATCTCGATCAACCTCCCTATCCAACAACTTATTTGACCTTGTCAATCTTAAGCATGTCTACTATTCATTACAATATATAATTCAATATCTTATGAGATTTAATTACAAGATAGATTATGTATTGTGTTTATTACATTTATGTGTTTTAATTACAAAAACTAGGGTGCGTTCACACTCAAGAAGCCTCTTGGATTTTCACATGAAGAAAGTAAAATTTTATTTCTTAATCCAAAGTTTAGCAAACATAATGATTTATAGGCTTTAAATATTTCAACATTGGGACAAATGAGTTAGTTAGGCTTTTTCCTTTGATTTCCTTAGAGGTGTGTTATCACCCTGTAATTTCCCAGGTTGAAGAGGAAATCGGAAGGGCTAACCACAAAACCACTTTGAGTCAGGGATGTAGCCCTCCAAAACTTAGAGAGGGATCTCTCTGTCAGATTTAGATTCATTTGGAATAGGATATTAGGCTAGTTATGCAGAACATGATTTGTTTTACTTTTGAATGATTGGTTAAAGGGATGCCTTAAGTCTCCATTGGGCTATGGGGTCTGTGTTTAAATATAAATATCGATCTCAAATCGAAAAGAAGTTTTCTCCACAAAGAGAGGTAGTAAAAATGTTGGATCGAAAAGAAGTTTTCTCCACAGGGAGAGGTAGTAAAAATGTTGGATCGAATCAATTAAAATGATAATGGATAAGAATGAAAAGGAAAGAGGTTTACTAATCAGAGGAGCAATTAAGAATTCCTGGGCTTAGCTTTAGATGGAAAACGTAGAGATTATCAAAAGATCAGATACAGAGTATTACAACAATAAATTATGTTCTATTTACTCTCCTTTAATAATAAGAGTTGAAGAAACATATAGAATGATAACAGGTAGAACATTTAACAAATAAAGATAACGCCACCAACACTTCAATACAAGAATCCTGTGAATAGTTTTTCTATTTTTGGTCCGTCTTTGAAAAGTTACAGAATAGCTTTGGGATACAAAGGTCTCAAAAATCAACTCTTTAGCATTAAAGTTACATGAATATATAGGAAAGATCTCTCCTCAAGTTTAGGAAGTCGTATTCAACCACCTCAGCCAAAAATAGCAACAAATCCCCAAAAATATGGAACTGTCTGCCATGAAAGATGGGCGAAACTGCTGCAACAAAGGGGTCCACTCAAACATCTCTTTCTCCTCAGTGGTGACACATTTGTAAAATATGGAAGAGTTTATTGTATATGAGCATGTTCTGGACAAAAACCTCTTTCGGTTTTTCCAAATTCGTCTCCAACTCGCCGAAACAACTCCCACAAAATCAGGACTGAAACAGGAAAAACGCAAAACTGAAAAAATGAGGTTGAACGATGGTTTCGATTCTCCCATATGGTGGAACCTGTAAAAAAAAATGAGAGAGGTTTTTTTTCTTCATCCCATTCTAAACAAAAACCTCTCTCGGATTTTAAAAATCCATCTCGTTTTCCCGAAATCCTTCCAGGAAGTTGACTGGTCAAAACTGACAAAAAATAGTTTTTGAGGTTTTTTTGGTTGAGTGGTTTTGCAGGGAAAAGTGGTTTTGGTCGGACCCCCCTAAGATGGTAAGTGGTATTGGAAGGAGGGATCCGAGTTCACCAGAAGGTGACACCTATCCCTCCCAATACCACCAACTCAGACCCCCCTTGAGGTGATGTGACGTGAGGGAGGGGGGGCTCCGAGTAAATTAGAGACGTGGATTTGTTTTTTTTGTCGGGATGTTTGCATAGTGTGTGAGTGTTTAGACTTAGGATAATTGTTTTGATTTATTTGCTTTTTGTTTTATTTATTTGTTATATTTTGTAATGTTTTCGTTTATGCTTTATTTTTATTTGTTTTTTAATTTTCGTTTTTTCTTTATATTAAGTGTTTAATGTTGTTTTATTAATTTTAGTATTTAAGTTTTATTTTAATGTTTTTTGTTTTGTTTATATGTTTTATTATATTTGTTATATATTTTAATATATATTTTTTATTATTGTTGAATGTTTTATTTAAATATTTTAATTTAATAAACTAATCTAATTATTAATTCACACAAACTAAATTGATTATTAATTATTAATTAATTAATTAATAACAAGTCAAACCTAACTACTAACCTAATCAAACTAAGTTAATTACTAATTAATATTTAATTAATAATTCATCTAATTATTATTTTATTTTTAATTATCCTATTAAAATAACTTTGTTAGGCTAATAAGCATTAGAAAACGCCACTAACCATTTATTATTAACTTAATATTTTTTATCCTAAGTTTGTTTATTCATAGAGGGATGAGTGATGGGCGTGATGAAGTGAAGGATGAGGGACTGAAAAACACAGCGGAGCATGAAAGATGCAGCAGGGTGATGAAGGATCGGGTGAAAGGGATGGAGGGGGAAATGAAATCAACCGATTCTCAATAAACCGGATGTCTTCATCGCGGGAGCAATGCCAAATAAGAATTTGAAGAAACAATTTATCTATGATTATAGGACCCCAACATAGGCTCCACCTGGGGATGGCAGCTCTTTCTGGAGGTGTCAAGAATCTCAGATCCCTGAACATGCATACCAATGTTTTATTCGTTGGGCTAATTCCAAAATCTTATTCTGCAACTTGTACTTGTTTTGATCTCTCAACTGAAACCAAATCAAACTGAAATATGAACTTGGAATGCACACTGAACTGGAAACTGTACTGCAAAACTGAAACTTAAAAAATTGCTAAAAGGAATGCTCAGAGAGATGAGCTTATTCACACTCTCTTATTCTAAGCTATTGCAATCATTGCTTAATTAGGTAATGGAAAAATGGCAATGAGTCCAATACAACAGTTGATCCAATAAATTTGTTTTTTTGTTGTTTTTAATAAGCATCAGAACTAGAGCTTGCAAAGATGTTAATGATTGATTTCCAGTATGATCTTTACAACAGAGACCTCAGAAATCCTGAAGAACAAAAGTAATTCCAGAAATAGATTGGGGCTCTACAGTGAAAAATTTCTCCATATAGGAAACTATAGGATCAAGGTAGAACTGACCTGTTCCTTGATTTTTAAAATTAGCCAAGTCAACAACATGATCTGGCACTGTATCTATGCTATTTTCATCCTCATGCAATTTATGATATGGTTGCAAATTTTCTACTGAACTTTGAAATGAGACTCCTGTTAAAGAAGACCATGAAATTGAATTCCTAATCATGTCTTGGTCATAGTAGCTTTTTAGTTCATAGTTGGTCAATGAACCATGAATTTGACAACACAAGTCGTCTAAGAAATCAACTACTGGATCTTGTAGGAACTGAGATGTTTGCGGCATTGGTTCCAATGAAAGTTCCCGACCTTGTGTGTGTTTATCATCCATGACATGATTAAAAAATTTCTTCAAAAGTTGAAATGAATCAAAGCTTAATGGTACCGAGTTAATTTGGGTTAACTCATACTCTGTCTCGGGCTCTAATATTTCATCTGGAAATTGAAAATCAATGCATCTCAAGGGCTGCAATTTTGGGTCTAGAACAACTTCCATATCCGCAATGACATCTTCAACTGAGTGATCAGAACATTCTTCATCTTTACTGTCAACAATTTGTGTATACTTTTCTCTCAAAATTTGAAATGAAGAGAAACATAAAGGCATAGATCTTTCACTTACTCTGAAATTTGTTGCATTTTCCTCCTTGCTGTCATACTTACTATGCACAGGTTGACCGTCATATTTGAGTTGTAACTGATCTTCTTCCTACCAACAACATGTTGTTGATTTCTTTGAACACTCAACATTTATTTCAGCCACAAAATCATCATCATACTGATCGTACTTGGGTAGATTATCCAGGTAAGAAAATTCATCAAGCATGCACATCATATCATCTGGTTGTTCATCTGCAAGTTGATTTGGAATTTCATCTTTGACTGTGTCATGAATTGAATACATGAAATGATCGTTTTCCAATCCATGATACCAAGGGTGAGCTACAACATTTTTGGGGACAATGACTCTTTCTTTCTCTGTGATCAATGGGACATGATGCCTTTGAACATCAACTTTTTTTCT
>SNQJ01S0213527.1:0-15727 GCA_010110895.2 Picea sitchensis | reverse complement strand
GAGCATTGAGACATTTTCAGAAAAATGACTAAGTAACAAGAAAGAGAGTAGAGGGAAAAAAGAAATGCAGATTTGGTCAAGTATAGAAGAGGGAAAAGAAGGTCTAATATATTCAAATATGCAATAGATATTCAATTTCCTGGAAAGATCTTTTCAGTATGTTGTTGGAGAAGTTGTATACATATTGAATATACTTGGAAAGAAATCTGAAGGTAGTAGGCACAGGAAAGAGAAACTAGAAATTTGAAATTTCCTGAACCTACGAACTCGACGATCCGTGAAATAGATGTCAAGAAATGGTAAAGTATGGAAAGCAGTCGGACGGGCTTCAAAATAGGGTGATGGGTTCCCGAATAGATGTAAGGCCCCGACTTTCAAATTGTATATATTGGAACATTTGAGTGAAAAATGTGTAACATGGAAGAGGGGATGATGTGGGAGTCCAGAAGTAAATCTACATATCACAGAAGCTGGAGTATTGTTTGCAAGTCATGGAACAATTGAAAATGAAATTTAGACAAAGTGGAAGCGCTCAATTGAAACGTGTGAATTCGCCAGCCCGCGCAGCAAGATATTTTCAGGAAAAATGACTAAATAACCAGAAATAGAAACTACAGAGATAAAAGAGTGGGAAAATATAAAGGCAGAGGGCCAATTTTCGTAAGCAGGAATTGGTTTTAAACAAGCCCCATTGTTGCAAAATCATTATTTTCTAGTAATTATCGGCAAATGATTTCTTGAAAATTAGATACATTCTTCCACGACTGTAACATGTTAACTTAAGTATTAAACTTCTTGCATTATGGGTTGTCTAGAAACAAGAATGACGATCTTGCTGCAACATTGTGATTTGGTATTGCTAAGTTCTATCTGTACCACGAATAGAATTGAACGTTGGTTTGAAAACTGTGTGAAATTCATTTTTTTGTTTCCATAAAAGCATGATGGATCGACACAATGTATTTCCATATAATTGTTAAATGCTCCATTTTAGAACAAATTACCTAAGAGGATACAATATCGAAGAACTACGAGACTATAGAACCATGCCAATGAGAAGAGGTGTTAAATCCAGAAAAGAAGCAACAAACAAGACTCCCAAGGAATTTTTTTTAATAGTAAATCCATTAAAATAAAACAATATTTAGCACTAGATATCTATGCTTAGAAATTGGACTGAGTTCTTTGGTCCTAAACACTGAACATATTTTCCATAGACACAGGCACAAGATCTGCAACATGAAGGAGCCATCGAGATGTTATTCAACATGCATAGAAAACTGATTACCATGCTTTTTGTTTTAGGAAATCCTTGCAGCCTTCTCCTCGATGGATCAATGTTTAGTGCCCCGATATCAATATTTTTCAGAAGACCTGAGCCGACAAAGAAACATGAAAGTGGGTCTACAATGGAGTAAATCCTTGTCTTGAAGCAAATGAACAAAAGCCATGTGGTAAAATTCATAGTTCTTACAAGTTTCCCATGAGGAAGAAGACGAAAAATGTTGCAGCATAATTCTCACAAGCTTCCCGTGAGGGAAGAAGACTAAAAATTTTGCAGGGAAAATGGAATATCCCAAAACTAAAAGTTAGGACACAATTCAAGAAAGAAGCTCCTCACATTTAAAAACTTCAGGGAAACAGGTTGCACGCGTACCCTAGAGGTCTAAATTAGTCCATTCTGGGCGAAAATGAGATGACTAGTAGGAATATGCCTTGCACTAATGGGGAATTATGGTCCCTATCTCTAAGATGTTAATTGCATATCCAAAGAACAGGGCAATGGTCCCGCAATTGAATAGTTTTTGCCTTTGAAATATATCTATGGGAGAATTAACAGATCATTTCCTTACAGTGAAAGTATTCTGCCCAGAACAAACTAATTTGTACTTATGGAATTCCTACTTTCAGGTTGCAAATCATCTATTTTGTTCAACGGCCGATTTCTATAACCCATTCTTTGGTGTTGTCAGGACTTCCATCACCGAGCCAGGAAGTTCCATCCATTATGGTTTATTTCAATTTGGGTAGTAGTGAGATCACCGATTTCCATCATCCATTGTCGCATCATCGTCCATTAGATCATCTTCTTTCAGATCGAAATCCATCACATCAACATATGCACCAAGTATCAATGCAATTCAGAAAGCTGGTTCCGAAAGGTACGGTTGCATTTGAATTTTGGCTTGATATATATATCTCTCGAAAATCTAAGGGGCCATCTTTTTCCTTAAGCAGAGATGAGTAGTAAGAATATGCTCCAGAATACCCGCAAATCTCCTCGCCATCATGTCCTATATAGGTGTTTATCAGATCCGACAAACCTGCTAGGAACTGCTTCCATAAGCACAAGAATTTTCGCTGCCACGGACATGTTTGAAATCAAAATTGAGGAGGAATAATATAACCCTCGCGAAATCTTGGTTTAATGTGTATCAATAGAATATCTCCTCAAGAATTTCATTGATCAATGACAATATCAAGGGTTCGTGCATAATGAGTTGTTACCATTAAATCTACTAATTGCATATTTAGAAAGTGCAAAGGTCACGGTGATGGCGAAGAACGATCAAGAATTAGAGATTTCGTAAAGGCGCCAGCCGGCCCACACATGAAAGATTGCATCATGTTTGAAATGAATACTTGGAAAGAATAACATTCTTCTCTGCAAATATTGGTTTAATTCATATACAATGACAAATCTTCTTCGACCTTCCATACATTGATGACAATCTTAACGGTTCATGCGTGATGAAATACTAGCATTAAATATTTAATTTCATATCTAGAAAGTATGGAGGTAGCGGGGATGGTGAAGAGAGAGCAAGAATTTCACATTTCGTCATCCCGCCAATCCGTGAAACGAATTTCAAGAAATGCCTAAGTATGGAAAGAGGTCAGACGAGATTCAAAAAAAAGGGGCCACAAGATATATCTAGAGATGGTCGATGGTCAGATTGTATGTCACAGTGATTGATTTTGGCCATCAATTTGTATGCTATCAAGGAATTTTGGGTACTCTTTGTCGTGAAAGCGTAATATTGGAAGTGGAAATGTTGAGAAAGCCTACAAGAACCGACGATGTTGGTGATAGTGTCCAAGTATGCAATGGACAAGTGGTTGGTCAAACCTTCGCGTGATATAAAAGCATTAAACATAGTCGGAACGAGAAATATTGATGTGCTTGAAAACAGGGCCACAAGTTTCTTATACTCAGGAGATGTGAGGCGTCGATGGTCAAATTGTATCTACCCCAACCGTTGAATGCAAAATGTGTAACACGCAATAGGAGACAAATGATGATTTTGAGGGTCAATTTGTATACTGCGTAACTTCTATATATAAAAGAAGGAGACATTTGGAAAAAGGACACATTCAAAAAAAAGGACCAAGTAAACAGAAATTGAAAGTGAAAAGAGATAAAGGGGAATTTGTTTGCTAATTTGTAGATTTCGCGGTCCAAAGTGCTGCCTAGGTGGCGAAATCCAGGAAACTCAATGTTGAACCCATCTATCCGGGAACTCGTGATTCAAAAACTTTGTTCAATATGAAACGGGAAGCAGTCGATTGGGCTGCTAATGATATAAAAGTAATAGGGGAAATCTGAAAACGTGAACTGCAAACTCTCACAACGCAGGACGGTTTTCGAAAAATGAGTAAGTAACCGGAAAGGGAAAGCGTAGGGAAAAAGAAAGGGATGGCAATTTTCAAAAGCAGGAATTGCTATAAGAAAGTGAGGCATGGTTATAGTTTCTAGGATTCACAAGATATACCCAGGAGACACGAGGGGCCGATGGTCAAATTGCACATCAAAGTGACAGATTTCGGCCATCAATTTGTATATTATGTAAATTTGGGTGCTCTTTGTATCGTGAGTTTTTAACAAGAACCGCGAATGTCAAGCAAGCCCCGGCCAGGAACCAATGATGGTGATAGTGGCCAAGTATGAAATGGAAAAGTGGTTGGTTGGACTCGTGATATAAAAGCATTAGACATAGTTGGAACAACAAATATTGACGAGCTTGAAAATAGGCCCACAAGATTTACCGTATATATGAGGGGTTGATGGTCAAATTGTGTCTACCCCAATTGTTGAATGCAAAATGCGTAACATGGAACAAGAGACAATGATGGATTTCGAGGGTCAATTTGTATATTGAGGGACTTTGGGTGTTGTATATAAAAGCAAGAGACATTCCTTTAAAAGGGACACATCTGAAAAGGACCAAGTAAAATTTAAATTTTAACGAAAAGAGATAAAGGGGAATTTGTTTTGCTAATTTGTAGATCACAAAAGTCTAGGTGTTGTTTGTATGTGGAACAATGGAAAACGCAATGTTGAACCCATCTATCTAGGGAACCCACGATTCAAAAAGTTTGTTCAATATGAAAGGGGGGAAGCGGTCGATCGGGTCGGGTGATATAAAAGTACTGTGGGAAATCAAGATTCCAAATCTCGCTAAACTCCGGTGAATTCAGACATTTTCCAAAACAAGTAACCAACCGTAGCTGGAAAGTGCAGGGGCCAAAAAGAGTGGGATGGTAATTTTTTGAAGCGGGAATTGGTATAATAAAGACCCATTGATGGGAATTGGTGGCAAGAAAGCGATGGTTATAGCTCTTTCTAGGATCTCAAGATATCAATGAGAAAGACTATAACTGAGATCATGATGATATCTGATTATGATTCAAGAAGATAAATTTTGCTAGGTTCATCGATCAAAGAAAAGTGCTAAAAACAAGATAAAAGGGAAATTTGTTTGCTAATTTGTAGATCATGTAAGTCCTGGTGTTTTTCCAGTATGAACAATGAAAACATAATGTTGAACCCGCCTTATCCGGGAACTCATGATCAAAAAAGTTTGTTCAATATGAAATGGGGAAGCCGTCGGTAGGGTTGGGGATATAAAAGTAAGTGGAAATCAAGACGGAATCTACCAACCCTCACACCTAGACATTTTTGAAAAACTAGGCAAGTAACCAGAAAGGGAAAGCGTAGGGCAAAAAGAAAAGGGGATGGAGATTTTTGGAAGCGGGAATTGGTGTAAGAAAGTGTATTGATGGTCTTGACAAGAATTCAAGCAGCGAATTAAACATGTGAACATGTTCTTCCATCAAGGAATAGATAAGAATACTGAACCATGCTTATAGTTTCTAGGATATGATTAGAGAAGGTCAGTGCTATAAGAAAATCAGTTTTGGGATATATAAGTAAAGTTATTGTATTGTCACTTTCACCACAAGTATAACAATGATGAATTTGAATTTTAATATCCTCTCATTGATATAATAGTTTCATTGGACTTCGCGATGAATATATATTCTTTATTTCAAATTATTCACAAGATTACCTTCTTTCTTGACTCATCGATCATGGAAAAGTGTTAAAACAAGACAAACGTAGATTTTTTTCACTTGTAGATTGGCGGAACTGAAAAGGCTCAAAGCGGATGAACAATGGAAATGAAATGTTGAACCCACCTATCCGATAACCCTACCTGGGAACCTGCGATCCAAAAAAGTTTGTTCAATATGAAACGGGTGCTTATCGATCGGTTGGTGGGATATAAAGAAATGGAAATCTAAAACACGAATCGTAATTCAACTCCTCGCGACCCGCATACTCCCAAAATGAGTAAGTACCAGAAGGGAAAGCAGGGTAAAAAAGAAAGGGATGGCACTGAAAAGGTGAAATTGGTGTAACAAGTCTCCGCTGATGGTCTTAACAAGAACTATGAAGTGCATTTCAACATAAGTGAACAAGTTCTTCAATGAAGGAATAGATACACCGAGCAATGTTTATAGTTTCCATGATCTCTCTCATAAGAGAAGCATAAAAAACTACAAGGAAAATCAATTTGGGATGTCTAAGTAAAGTTATTGTAATCACATTCATCAAAAGTAGTATAACAAACAACAAATTTGAATCTTAATGTCCTCTTGTTGATATGATAATTCCATTGGACTTCAGATAGTATATATTCTTTTATTTCAAATTATTCCGTGAGATTAATTTTGTTAAGTTCATCGATCAAAAAAAATTTCTAAAGAGAGCCACATACCACATTTGTGTCACAGACCGTATATCAAAGGGAAATGTATGTTCTCTATAGTCTTTAATATCATAGAAAACTGCCAAGATCCCGGAATCTATTATTAATTTTCCAAAGTGAAGCCGCATGTTCCAATGTTAAGAACCAAATAGATCTACAAATATAATCACCACAAATACCGAATACAAAATAGATCCACAAAGCAAAATAGAAGAAACTACTAATAATATTATTATCAAACCTTGAGGTATACCGACCATACAATGGATCCCATTATGGAAGGGATCCTCTCCCATTCACTTGCCTCTTCAAGGGGAAAAACTCCTAATGAGTTTCACCAAATACAATAATTCTCTTCCGCCCTATTACTATTTTGAACCCCTTTAAATAGTGCTACTATCAATCTAAGAACATTCTAGAGGGAGGGAAATCTCTCTGTAAGTAGAACCCTTCTAAGAAGTCATCATCTTACATTTATTATAATCTAACTACCATAGTGAGTCTTATTTATCAATATAGTGGACCTAGTCCAATTCACATTGAATGATCTCCACTATTATCACTATGGCCTCCGTAAGTCTCCAATTACCCTCTCTAGCTACCCTTTTACATTCCATCTCTTATGAAAGCATTTGCCCCAATTCTTTGATGTACAACCATATACCGTGGTCCCATGGATAATTGGGACCATAATGTCAAGAAGACTAAGAACCAAAGTCCCATGTAGAAAGGAAATCCACCATGTTGAAGTAGTCCAACTATCATTGTGCTTCTCCGTGTCCCATGTCCAAGTGCTCTATCCAACTCCCCGTGGAATATTTTTGGAACCCAATAACCAACTCCAAATGATGCTCCAAAGATCTATTACACCTATCAAGTGTGGATCCAAATAAGAAGATCCATCCACATAGTGGAAAATGGTCGTGCGTATCCTGGAAGGAATAATAACACTTTAGAATATGCAGACTGAACACCGGTAACTAGCTCCGATCTCGACATTGATACCTCTTAAGTTGGAGTAGAAATGCACAACAAAGCGAGGGATGGTTGTCATCCCAAAATGACAACTATCCATATACCAATCAATACAATCGTCTCAAAATCATACCAAGCATATCTTCTCTTGATTATATTCATTCATGAGACTCTCCATAAGAAATCTCTCTTGTATGTTATTCAATGAATCTTGAATATTATGAAAACTATCATTGAGGCCATGTGTGAGGCTGTCTGTGGGCCATGTGTGAGGTTGTTTGTAAATGCATCCAATCTATCATCCAATTGGCTTTGAAATGATTCAAGAATTTATTTCAAGGTTTGAGATGAAATAGCCATCCGATCACCCTATGAACTCTTCTTTGGTCCTGCATCCATCATGAAAAACTCAAAAAATAGACCCAAGAAGCCTGGCGAAATTGCGGCTTTTTCCTGAAAAACCCTAAAAACCGTTGAACTTAAAATGCCCATAACTTCACTTCCAGGACTCCTCGCTGGATCGATTTTTTTTTTGAAATTAGTGAAATTGTGAGAAGAACTCATATCTGTAATTTTATTGGGCAAATTTGTCCCTCCAAATGCTGCTGTAAATAAAACAAAAAAAAAAAAAAAAAAAAAAAAAAAAACCCTGAAAATTGCATATTTTAAACCAATATCTTGACTTCCTGACTCCATTTTGGACGATTTTTTTCAACTTGGGTGTTTTATGAGAGGAACTCAAATATACAACTATTTTCTGCAAATTTTGCACAAAAATACACATAAATAATCCATAATGTCGTGGTCCTCTTTGGCCTCCTGACACTGACGGAGAGAACTGACCATACACTGAATACATAATAGATCCATAAAACAATATAGAAGAAACCACAATAATATTATTACTTCAAACCCTTTGAGGTAGACACCATACAATGGGATCCCGGCTGTGCAAGGGACCTGTTCACTTGTTCGAGGGCATTCCTCCCTGGAGCTACCGGGCCTCCAAATAAAATACTTCTCTCATGTCCCATTACATTGCTTGAACCTTCTATATAGTGCTATCATCTCCAAAATATTCTAGAGGAGGAATCTTCTAGAAGTAAGAACCTCTAAGAAGTCCTCTTACATTTATTATATCTAACTACCATAGTGTGTGCCTTATTTAATAATATAGTGGACCTAGTCCACCTTACATTGAATAACCCTCCACTATTATCACTCATGGCCCCTACCACAACCTTATTATTACCAAACCCTTAAGGTAGGGCAACAATCTTTTCATACAATGGATCTTACATATGGAAGGGATCCCTTCCTCGCTCACTTGCATCTTCAGGGCATCTAATGAGCTTCAAACTCCAAACACAATTTCTCTTCTCTATATCTCATTACATTGCTTGAACCCCTTTATATAGTGCTACTATCACTCCAATAAGAACATTCTAGAGGGGGAATTTTCTAGAAGTAGAACCTCTAAGAAGTCCCTCTTACATTTATTATATCTAACTACCATAGTGGTCTTATTTAATAATATGTGGACCTAGTCCACCTTACATTGAATGACCTCCACTATCACTATAATCTCAACTCTACCTTACATTACTTCTCTAGCTACCTTACAGCCAAGAACCAAGTAAACACCATCCGGTATTGATATATTGATATATTGACAAAGAATTGGAATTCCATTATATATCAAACAAATTGATATATATAAAACACATCGTCCTACTGGTTTTCGCTTCCCAAAAGATTGATACTTAATTTTTATTTTTTTCAAATGTACATCGCATTGTCCTCATTCAAGGTAAATTTGCTATGTATCCAAAAAATCGCGCAACATGTAGACACTCTTTTCCTTTTTATGTAGGTATGCTTCATATGGAAATTCTATTAACTCGTGAAGCACATCTTGTAAATAAAGGTTGTTGAATTGTATGGCCATTGTAAGTTAAGGTCACTTAGCCATAGCAGCATTGAGGCAATGTCTATATATGTATGGAAATTTTTCACTACAGATCCCTAAAATTAATCGTGTCATCATTTATGAAGGCAGAAGTAGAAGCAGGAGAGTTCCATTTCACACACACAGGCTCAAAGGGAGTCGAGTACACACTTGCTGCAACCAAAACAACTTCAACGAAATGTGAGTATAACAATTAATGTATTGGAACAAATATAATATACAATTAAACTCTAAAAAAATTAGGAAATTAAAAAAAATGCGTAGATTTGGTCAAGGGCTATTTGTATGAGAGCCGAAACCGTAGATGTATAATGCTAATAACAGCTTGTAGAGATAGTTAGCTTCGAGATATTGTACTCATGTCTTCTTCACAACTCTATTGTAAAATGTTGGATTGAGTCGCAGGAAAGATCCTTTCTTTACCATCTCTTTCTTTGTTATATTTTTGAAGAGCATAAGTGGAAATTTCCCTTTATGCAATTGTTGTTCGACTGACGAAAAAAAATTTGAATACATATCGAACAATTGTACCGCGAATATGGAACAATGTAATATTTGTGTAACTTAACCAAGATATACATGGACATGCGAAAGAAAACGAAAAAATCGGATATGGAGAATCTATTACCATTGCATTGTTTGTTGTCTGACTCTCCATATTTTATATGGAGAAAATGTGTTAGGAGCTAATTTTTCTTGCGAGTGTCATAGCTGCGCTAATGGTTCTGATTGCAAATGTCATTGCTCAGGTAAGTTGATCTAACGTCCATCCGAAATGATAATCCTCTATAACAATCACCACAGCCATATATTTTGGGAAATATATTAAAATTTGTAATGGATATCCCACACTGGCAATATCTTTTATGCATGTTTGTGTACAAGTTGTGTTGGAATAGTTAGTGTAACTATCATGAGGGCCTCCTTGTCTGCCATGTCAACATGCATAATGGATCTAGTTTTGTTTTCCTTTGTCCAAGTAGGTGCTATAGATGACTATTATGTACCTTATGAACACTTGTCCAGCTCGTGGTTGTTCAAGCCCCTATTGAGCATTTTGTGTTATAAGTTTAGACCTAGTGAAATTTTTTGAATTGGAAAAGTAATGTGAATTATTTTTTTGTTTTCTTTTTATTGCCATGAATGCTAGACGATAGCTTGATGCCGAACTATGGAGCCGTGGTTTGCCAACCATAATTCTTTATTTTTGAGTCGCTACTGTTCGCTAACGCCTCGCCACTTGTTGATACTCTTGTGAACTGCAAAGTATGTGTTGCATGACATCAACATATTCACCATGCCATAGATGAACAAATAGTTGAGGATATTTGTTTGGTAAACATAATGGTGGAACATAATGTATGCATCTACCTTGGTCTTGTCATTAACTGTTGAGGTTTGGATGATTTGACTTCTCATGGGCATGTTTCACTAGTCCAACGTTTCTGGCGCGCAAGCATGCAGATGAAGATTATAAGGAATAAACAAGCATATGCATTGTATATTTTCCATTATTGTTCTTAATGACACATGCAAGGTTGAAGGGAGATGGAATATGAAATAGGGTGTGAAAGGGGATACTTAGGGAAACATGAGGACCCGAGGCTCAAATTGTATGCCTCATATTTATTTATCACAAAAATGTGTAACACAATAGGGCGGATGATGAAAAGCATGAGGGCTAATATGTATAGCACGTAACCTTTGAGGCTGTGAGACGCTAATATTGAACCCACTAGCTTGACACCCACAATCAACAAAGTGGGTAAGTATGGAATAAGGTAGAAGCACAACCATAAATGTGAACCCATGAGTCCGCCAACCCTGTCACCAAGGAAATTTCGGAAAGACCACTAAGCAAAGAAATTGGAAAGAAAAAAAGGGATAATAGAAAATGGAAAATTAGAAATGGGAGGGGCACAAAGGCCCATTGTTGCTAAATCATTATTTTCTAGTCCAATATTATATGCCCCAACCCGCTTTTGTATGTTTAATTTACTATCAAAGTTGGTATACATTTTCGAAGATTGTACGTAACCTTTCCTCATGTATTATAAGAAATCATCTTCATTTCCAATCAATATGTTTCTTCCAAGGCAACAATGCCGAGTATACAGTGGACATGAAGGCAAGTTAGTATGAAGAAAGACATGTAAAAGAAAGAACTATACTCTAGTTATTTCAATGTAGAATCTATTAGAACCCTATATAATAGGGGAATCCATTTTCTGAATAATATCTATCTATTCAGACATTACGCTTTTGCTCACTCTAATGCACAACAAAGGTGTAAAAGCAACAGAAATTTCTAAATTCACCTCAAATATTATCACACAAGAGTTTTTGTTTTTGGTAGTTAAAGAGTAGTGTTTCATGTTATGTTAGCTACCAAAAGAGAGAACTTTCGGTCGCTTAGAACCCAATTTTCGTGTACCTCTAGCCACCAAAGTACGTATCTAGTTTTAAAAAAATCTCCTCGGTCCAGATGAAAAATGTTCCTCATTCTTTGTATATCAAAATATAAACTATTTGAAAATTATTTTCCAAAAGGTATATTGGCCGAGGGCCAATCTCCAAGTACTTAACACTGTAGACTCCAAATGCCTCCATGCAACCCGCCAATACACAACAACGCAACAAACAAGACACGGGTTACAACAACAAACATGCAAGTTAATTGCCCAAACGAAATGCGCCAAGAAACATGACAATTAAAAGCCCAAGATCACATCCGAAGATGGCATCATGATATTATTTTAATTGCAAAAGTTGCAGAAGGAGAGATTTCCATGTCCTTTGGAAAATTAGATATGGCCGAAGATTTGCCTAAGCCGGGGAAACATATCTGAGTGGATTATTTCTTCTCTATTCTTCTTTGGTAGATGCATAAGGGGTCTCCAAACTGGCATCGATGGCAAGGATCAGGGGAGAACAATGTTTATTTCTTGTGTTTATTCATGCTGGGAAAGTTAGAAGAATTCATTCAGTGTTTAGTAGACAACAATCGCATAATTGATGCATTTTAAATGAATGCAAATGTTGCACAGAGGAGGTCAGAGTTTTTTCTCGGAAGACATTGTGGGATAATGCCCAAAAATATGAGTTCCAAGCAGAGATTATGCTTCAGATAATGACTAAAGAAGATCTCATAAAAATCTAGGAACAATTGCCAAATATGGAATTTCAACTTTTCTAGAACAAATGCACCATAGAAACTAATTTGTTTTCGCGTGTCCTTCAATTAAGGCCAGATGTATTCAGGGGAACTATTTTATATGCTAGTGTACATGCCCATTTAGGGAGAACTGGAAGTAGGAGAGATGATCTCTAGTCTTTGGCTTATACGCTTATATTTATTCTTCAAGGGCGTTTGCCTTGGCAAGGATACCAAGGTGACAACAAGGGTTTCCTAGTTTGCAAGAAAAAAATGGCCTCATCCCCAGAGATGTTGTGTTGCTTTTGTCCACTGCCCTTTAAACTATTTCTAGAATATGCGGTGAACTTGAAATTTGATGACGCAGCCCTAAGAAAAATATATTTCACTCTTTTGATGAAATCATTATCCAAATCCAAAATGTCGCCAATAAAACACCGATGGAGCTCGGGGTGTCAAAAGAGAGGTAGATTGGCTATGGAGGAAGATGATGATGAGCAACCTAAGAAGAAGGTTCGGCTTGGTATCCCTGCTACACAATGGATCAGTGTTTATAATGCTCGACGACCAATGAAACAGTGATATCACTATAATGTGGCTGATACAAGACTTGCACAACATGTTGAGAAAGGAAATGAAGATGGTCTTTTTATAAGCAGTGTAGCATCTTGCTCAAATCTGTGGACTCTCAAATGATGCGGGAACTGGATTCACTGCACAAGTTTATGAGATTTCTTAGTGCTTTCTTCACAAGGAATGGATCATGCAACAATGGGAGTTCCCTGGTAGTAATGTCTAAAGGCACAAATTACACACTGCAGTCTTATAGTTTTATCAACAACGTTCTATGAGACAGACATTAAGAAAGTATGAGCTTACAGCTGCTTTGGCTACCAAATAGCTCGTTTGGTTTATGGCATCTGCCTTGTTGGCGTTGCGGCCCAATGTTTGGCATATTGATGGTGTTTTCATCCATTTTTAGTAGTGGTAAGAAGGCCCGCAAACTCAGTCGAAACAATCACACTGGTAATGCACACAGGAAACATAAGCGCAGACATATGGACAAATAATTCTGCAAAATGGGTCAATTCTTGTGTGCTTTTCGTTTTATTGGTTAAAGAGAAGCGCATGGAGTTGAAGATCAGAGTTGTGTTTGTGGATTAATATTGTAACAAGTGGCTTATGGGAATGTGGAGCTGAGGCTTATATTGCCAGCATGTTACTGAATTTGTTATCTTTACAATTGAAGAGTGCTAGTCCTTGCAACTTCTATTTCTCAACAATGCATGATTGGTCAAGACACCAGATCAGACAGAACATGTGGCAGCAAATCAATGATCCAGGATTCGAGGCAATGGTTGAAGAAGATCATGGAGCAGATGGAAACTTGACCAGTGGAAATTTAACTTCACTCAGAACATGTGGCAGAGATTTCCTATAATTCAGGCTGCGGTTAGAGCACTGATCCTCCAACTGGCAGCAAATCTTCAACAACCTCAAGCATTCAACGGATTCTGCATTTTTTTTTTTATGCTGTTAGAGTCTATTCGCCAACAAATCTTAAACAACCTCCAGTGTTCCAGATTTCAAGCAACAGTTACCGAATTTAACTTTCCTTTGATTTGTTGTTTTGTTTGTTTTAGGAGGTCATTTACAGGTGTCATGGGGTATTGTAACTGCTTTTCTATTTTCAGAAAGCAGAGATAGAGCGCGAGTCTGGGCAAGGCTGAGGGAATTTTTGTATATATGCAGATGTAAAAGATGAAAGGGGGGTTCAACGTATGTGGGGTTTTGGTTCGACCTGTGTGAATTGTCTCCCTTTGGCTGGACTGTGGGCATTGCTACTCCAGGAGGTTTTTGTCTACAATTTTTTGAATGACTGAACAGTAATAAAGAAAATGATTTATAGGATTCTTGTGTAGCAGCGTTGGTGGCGTGTTCCTTGTTTGTTTTTAGTTATCTTCATGTTATCATTCAAGAAATTTCATTTCTTATTATTGAAAGAGAGTAATGGAGAAGAATTTATGCATGCATACTCTTTGTCCAATTTTTTCAATAATCTATATGTTATTCATCTGAATCTTTACAAAGGAATTCTTAGTTGCTCCTATGTTCAGTGGATCTGTCCCTTTCACCTTATTCATATGCACTAAATCTAAGACGATCCAACAATTGTTATTATCCTGCCCTGTGGAGACATTTACCTCTAGATATGATTTAAACATTATCTTATAAACAGACCCCATAGCCCAATGGTGATTTGAGAAACTCATCAACCACATCCTCATCTAAATATTTCAACAAACCCAAACCCCATACTTTCATAGCCAACCTAACATCCATCCCATACAAACCAAGTTAAATTGAAAAGAGAGAGCCCTCTCTGAGTCTTGGATGGTTAGATCCAAGACTCCAAGTGGTTCGAGGTTACCTCTGTGACTGCCTCCGCAGCCTTGGGCAAATTACAGAGCGTTAACAACAACAAAGAGAATACGATTCACATGAGAATAAGCAGAAAGATATGTAGTATAAACATACAGTAAAAAAGGTGCAAAGTAGTAGAACAAATACACAGACAATAAATGAAATACTAAATACTGGAATATGAAATAACAGTACAGGTATGCACCTCTGCAAGGCCTCATCTATATTCACGCCAAAGAGTCCATCATCCTCTCTAGCCACTCTGTTTGTTCAAACGTAGGAATGCAGGGAAAATACAATGGACACAAGAAGATATGTAATGAATATAAGTTACCATGCAAGAAGGCATGAAATACATACAACAAACAAGGTGAACACATATACAGACAATAAATGAAATACAAAATAATGGAATATGAAATAACAGTACAAGCATGTACCCTTGTATCTCATCTTCCACTGTTGTACTTAAGACTACTTCATTTTCTCCAACAATTATGTTTGTTTGAACGTGGGAAACCTACAAAATACAATGAACATAAACAAAAGTTGGTATGCAATGGAGAACAAGTAATATGTACATACAGTAAATGAGAATCAACGAATAGAATAAAATATAGTCAGAAACATGAAAATTTTCTTTTCTCCATCCATGGTTGTAAATATATAAATTTTTTCCCTGCCCAAAATAATATACAAGCCACAAAATATTAATAAATTGCATGGACATAGATAAATGATTTTGATTTTCCATGGAAAAGTATCCAGATATGCTTCTAGACATGGAAATATAATTTTGTTGTATCCTTGGTGTACGTATCATATCTTAGGTACAAGAAAAATTGTATCATGGTCACACCAGTCTGTGTAAAGGATAAAGAAGTTGTATTGTGATATGGGAACATTTCACCATATATGGTTAATAAATGCATTTTTGCACATGTTTTATCTTAACAAAAAAAATAGCAAACATTGCAAGTGCACATGTAGTTGTCCAAGTATTTGTTATGCCACTTTTTTGTATCACGTCAACATTGAAGTATCAACGAAATTTCACAACAGAACAGGTGGGCATGGAACAGGTGCCTGATCTCAGCCTAGTCAAACACAAAAACAACACAATCGTAGGGTCAACTCGCGCGTCTAGGGTCT
>SNQJ01S0213526.1:0-15727 GCA_010110895.2 Picea sitchensis | reverse complement strand
GTATTCTAACAAAAATTAGTTACTATAACTACTTTGATTGCAATGTTGTTTCTTTTTGTGTGCATGACATCAAGAAGAATACTGGAGTGAGAGATTGGAGTGGGGACATACGAGAAGAGTCTACTCCAAACTCTGGTGTCCAAGTGAGTGTTTCTTAACCACCAATAGTTAGTTAGTTACACATTTCATCTACTTTCTTAATTTGAGTGAGTTATTTGGGTATCCTCTCTGTGTGACCTCTAACCCAGGTCATGGGGGAGAAATCCCTGAAACACTTGGGAGAAGCACAAGTTTTCAAAGAAAAATTTGGGCAAACTGTAGGTTTGTGACAACTTTCCTCTTATCCTTGGAAGTATAGTGATTCTAAAGCAACAAGTAGAAATTCAGTAAAATCCCCAAATTGAATGGCACTTTCCCAAGCATCAATGCCATCCACCAACATTCTTATGCTTGTCACAAGTAAAGATGCACTGGTAGATATCCATTCTTAGGTCAACACTTGAGCACACATAACACAACTCAATCAACACCCATACACAACCTACTAGATCTTCACATATAAGCAAACAAATTTTGTGATTGTTGCAAAAAATGGAAAGATGATCCTTGTGAGTCATGCAACACCACCTTCAAATCATTCACTAGAATTATGAAGCACTCTAATTCATTCCCCATGGGAATAAATATTCCACCATGCAGGACACGTTGTTACCCATCACTTCCCCATGGTTCTTATAATTTCCCACCAAAATACCTACTTTGCCAAAATTAATATGAAACACCATATTGAAGGTTAACAATGCCTCATGGATAAAAAACATGGGGACACCATATGATCCAGGGGATCAAATTTTTCTCAAAAATCAAAGTGCTCGGAATTGTTTCAAAATGGACACGTGCATAGGCCTTGTCCTCACAATCCCAACACAACTTGAACATGTTCAAACAGACATCGTATGCGTGAGATATCGCGTTCTTTCCATTTCGTCAAACATGCAAAAATTTTGTTGACTATACAGTATGTATAGTGCTGACGTGGTAGCTGACCGTACATCTTGTATGACCATACAATGGCATGGTAGTGATCATTTGGCATGCTGACTGGGTAGGATATGTGGCAGACAGGTGGACAAATCAGTTGTTGACACGTGTCATATTTTTGGCAAGTAATATGGTGTCATGTGGCATCCCTCCAGTGTGTAAAATGCGGTGCAGGCAAGGGTTGAACCCCCGAAATTCGAGTGGAAACATCAACGCTTTGGCAGGGCTCGGGCTGGCAGCCCACCCACGTGTTGTTACTTAACCATATAGCTTTTAATATTTATTTGAATTTGAATTGTGTCTTGGTTGGCGGAGAAAAGGGCTAGAGATTAGCCCCAGTCCCTGGTTCAAACCTCAGTCTATATTTCATGTATACGACCACTCATTCAACGTTGGCGCACGGGGAACCCTCCATTTCATAGCCCTGGGTCCATACCACAACATGCCACCACTTTTGATAATAGTTGGGTTTAAAACTTATCAACGGTCACATTGCTACATGCTCAGCCAAGTGTCACCACCAAACACACGAGGACGTGGCCACATGGCTGAGATATGCACTGGGACATGTCCATATGGCTCCCCATGCGTCCAACACGTCCACCCAAGGGGGCGCTATCCCGCTAATTGTTTGACATTATGCCACATTTTGCAGGATCCGCATGGTGTTGGGTTTTGGCCCAGTAATGCTGCGGGAGCCAGGTTAGTCATTCACATGTGTGAATTGGAGAACCAAAGACAACACTCTTGAAGGGGAAATTTTCCAGGAAGATAACTTCTTCATTTTTTAGCCAAACCAGGTGCAGAAAGAGCCCAACTAGGGGTTTTTGGATGTTCTGGAGCCATTGGAGCCATCTATTTGGCATTTTGAGCATTCTAAAGCACTGTTTTTATCACTTTGAGAAAATAATATAAAATATCCATTCGAAGATGGACCACGATATGTAGACCAAGAGAGGGGTGAACTCCTTTATCATTTGTTGTGTTATTTGTTTATTGCTGGCTATTAATTGTTGGTTATTATGTGCATCTTAAGTGTGAAAACTCTCTAATTTATGTGTTTGCAAATTGATCCTTTTTCCCAAGCACACATAATTAACACTTACAAATAATTTAAAAGAGACAAGTCTTCTTCATTTTCAGATTAGTTGGTATTAGAGCATAGGTTTTTGAAGACTTGATTGTTTGCAAGTGTTTTGTTTTTTGATGCTTACAAGGTTGAAGCTCACAAGAGGAGAAGGTCAACTTCTAGAGCCAAGTTCTAAATTGTCAAGAAGGAGAACTATCAAATCACCTCAAGCTTCAAGGATATATTCACCAAGTATGGCTCATGAGGAGAGTCATGGAACTCTTCCTTTAGAGGAGGAAACTTTTAGAAAATATTTCTATGATATGACTGAGATGGTCAAAGTTTTGTTTGAAGAAAGAAATGAAATATTTCAAGGTGAAAGCTCCAACTCTCCAAAGGGAAATGGAGACAGTGGTGATAAAACTCAAAAGGGAAATGGAGGGAATGGTGATTCTCCACCTCCTTCACCTCCATATTCCATCTCTTCCACCATTTCACAACCACCTCCAAATTCTTTAAAAGAACATGGTAAAACTCCTTCACAAACTCATTTACTAAAGATTGATATTAAGTTTGAATTGCCAATGTACAATCGAGAGGTAAATGCTGAGAAATTGGATAATTGGATTCGTCAAATTGAAGTGTATTGTAGGATACAAAGGATCACAGATGATGAAAATAAGATTCAACTTGCTTCTTTAAGATTGGATAGTGCATCACTCATTTGTCAGGAAGCCAAAACTCAAGAGGACATGAAGAAACATGGTAAAGTTTTATCCTCTTGGAATGATTTTATTGTTGCAATTAAAAGACAATTTTATCCATTAGCATACATGCAGAAAGCTATTATGGATTGGTAAAACTTTAGGCAAGCTAAAGGAAAAGACGTGCAAAGATTCACTCAACAATTTAGGAGAAGATCTTTGGTTTTGGGTATAGATTTATCTTCTCAAGAAATTTTACTCAAATACATTGGAGGTTTGCATAGCTACTTGAGGCATACAATACTTATGTTTAACCCTTAATATCTAGATGAAGTTTGTGTACATGCAACTCATTTAGAGGCAAGAGGAAGGAATGATCCTCAAGAGGGCAACACGAAGTCTTTTTATAATGGAGACAGGGGAAAGAGGAAGTTTGAAGGAAATGGAAAGAAAAATGCTTAAGTCAAGAAAGAGAGAGAGAAACTCTAATGTAAACATTGTTCAAAGGATGGCCATGATGAAGACCATTGTTGGAAACTTCATCCTGAAAAGAGACCCAAAATTTTCAACAACAAAGAGAAACCAAACATTGTTGCAACTTTACAACAAGTTTTAGGATCTGATTCGGAAGATGAAACAAAAATCACATCCATGGGTTTTCAAGGTAAGAATTCTATTGCAAGTACTAATTCTTCAAGTAGTAGTAGCCTTAATGTAACTCAACATGAAAAAGAAAGAATATAGATTTTTCACATAAGGGTAATTTCAAAACATACCAAGATAGATACTCTATTTGATACGGGATCTCAAGCAAACCTCATTTCTAAAGACACTGTCAAGAAATTAAATTTGGAAACTACTCCACATACTAAACCTTACTCTATTTGATACAGGATCTCAAGCAAACCTCATTTTTGAAGACACTGTCAATAAATTAAATTTGGAAACTACTCCACATCCTAAACCTTACCCTCTAGGATGAATATGTGAGAATGCCAAATTGCATGTGACAAGAAGGTGTAAACTTAGATTTTCCATCATTGCAAACTATATAGATGAGGTAGAGCTTGATGTTATTCCATTGGATATTTGTGGTATTGTGTTGGGAAGCCCATATTTATATGATAGAAGAGCCATCTTTCATCGCCATGAGAACAAATATCATTTGTTCAAAAATGGAGTTGAGTACATTGTTAGAGCACATACAAAGAACATGAATCCGTCACTTACAAATGATGTACAAATGAAGATATTAGTCAATTCTAGTAAGAACCTTGTACTTTTGATGATTAAACCCACAGACAATGATGAAGAAGAAGTTTTCCAAGGATGTGATTGATCCAAAATGGATCTAGGAAGGCCTAAAAATCAAAGTTCTCAGAATCATACTAAACTAACACCATTGCATCCATCTCATCGCGTTGATTTTGGCCATATAATTTTTTCCTCAAACAGACACTGTATGCGAAAGTTATCGCGTTTTGACAGAATTCCCAAACATGCAAAAAGTCAACTGTCAAAATCAACGCTGACGTCAGCAATACGATAGGTGACGTCAGGATGACATCACCATGATCTCATCATGTTGACATGGTGTCACCAGGAGGTGACACATGTCACTCAAATTTGACATTTTTGGGCTGAGTTGGCACCTGTACGGATTTGACACATGGCATTGTACGGATGACACGCAACAGTCTATACATGATGTGGCCCAATGATAGACTAACACGTGGAAGTACGGACAACAGCTGTTCTGTATGGATGTTGACGTGGCAGGATGAATGTGCAGTACAGACATGACGTGGCACAACACGTGGTTGTACGGCAGGTGACTGGGTTGTACAGATGTTGACGTGGCACGTTGATTGTACGTTGACTGTGCTGGTATGAACCAATCATAGAGAGACACATTGCCCAATCAAAGGGCACCACGTGGCACCCTAGATTTAGTCAATGACAACTAGTTCAAAATTGTTGTGGCTCCGGNTCAAACTCCGATCTTCGTGGGCGCAACGACCTAACAACTAGGGGCTAACCATGTCCACTACACATGTGGCTTGTTATGTAATTGCCCAAAATGTTATTTAAGTTGCATATGGCATGATTTCAGGGATAAGCCTTGATCAGCGGGGGCCAGCCCCGATCGACCAGGGGCTAGAGACTAGGAGCCAGGGTTAGCTGTAGGCGTGTGGGAGCTTAAGGGTAGGCCATATGGCCATGCCAATGACCAAGGGCCGAAGATCAGGGGATAAAGACCAGGAGTGCTCTAACCCAAGGACATATGAAGCCTCCCATATGGATAGGGGCCCGGATGAAGGGGTTTGCGCCCAATCTTTTCCCAATTTTGGTTTTTTAAACCATATAATATAATTTTTAAATGATTTTAGCCTGATTTTTGAAGATTTTGGTCATTTTGGGGAGATCTGGAGCCCTTTTTTAGGCCAGATATTGGGAGGAAGTTGAGAGAATGTTACCGACTTCAAATCTATATAAACCAGAGGTTCTTGGCAACCTTGGATATGTTCAGAAGAGGAGAAATGATATATAATTGTGAATCTAAAGTCAGTTTTATGCAGGGAAGCCATTGAGGAGAGGAACTTTGTAGGCCAATTCCGAGATCTTCGCTCAGTTGTTTTCAGTGTCGTCAGTTGTGTTGGGTTCTTGAGGTCGAGCATAACACAACCATACCAATTTGTAATTCATTTGACACTTTTTTGATGTACTTTTGAAGCATTGAAGAGAAATAATAAAGCCTCACCCACTAAGACAAAAGGCTCGGATACGTAGACAATCTTGTCGAACTCTGTTAACAATTTTGTTGTTATGGTTTGTTGATTCTTTGTGCTTACTTGCAAATATGCATTGTTATTATGGATTCCATGTTATATAATTAATGTCTTCCTCTTTCTTCAATTCCTAAATGGTTAATTAACTCATGCTTTAAAAACTTAACCATAGTCTTAAAAAATCTTTTCGGATCAAGTGGTATCAGAGCAGGTTGACGATTGGTTTTTGAGTTTGCATGATTACCAGGGAAAAGTTGAATTGTGGTGAAGGTGAACTTATCGAAGAGAATACTGATATTGGATCGAGAAAGAGGACTTCTCAAAGTGAGAAGATGGCATCAGAAAGGGGACTTTCTCATAGCGAGATAGAGTTTCAAAAGACCTTCTTCACCATATCAGAGATGATAAAGGTTTTATATGATGATTACTTGGAGTGGAAGAGACTGATTCTAGGTGAATCTTCAAAGGAAAAAAGTGAAGAAGGAGAGGATCCTCCTAAAACCCCTCCTTCACCTCCTTCTTCTCCATCAACTTCTTCTTCAAGTACAAGTTCCAAGTCCACCGCAAGAAAACATTCCCATAAACATAAACATGATATGACTTTACTTAAGCTTGATGTGAAGTTTGAATTACCCATGTATGATGATGAAGTCAATGCAGAGAGGCTTGATAATTGGGCCAGACATATGGAATTTTATTGCAGTGTGCAACAAATCAAGGATGAGGCAACTCAAATCAAATTGGCATCACTTCGACTTGCAGGCACAACACTCATCTGGTGGAAAAGCAAGTTGCAAAATGGCATGCAACAAGTGGGTAATGTATTTCCATCATGGCAAGGTTTTGTTTCTGCACTTAAAAAGAAATTTTATCCTTTGGGTTATAAAGAGAAGGCTTTAATTGAATGGCAAGGTCTTAAACTAAGAAAGGGACAAATAGTGCAAGAATACACAGATGAATTTCGTAAGATGGCATTAATGTTAGACATTCCATTACATACCCAAGAAACTCTTATGAAGTATATAGGAGGTTTACCTGCACACATTTGTAACATTGTATTTATGTTTGGACCTACTAATCTTGATGAGGTTTTTGTTCAAGCAACATACATTGAGGCGGGGAAAACAAGAGTTGGTGTATCAGGGGAACCATCTTCAAGAAAAGAGGACAAAAGGAAGGGGAATGGAAAGAAAGAAAATTCAGTGACAAGAAAGGAAGAGAAGCTCTCTTGCAAGCATTGCAAGAAAGAAGGGCATGATGATGACCATTGCTGGAAATTGCATCCCGAGAAGAGACCGAAGTGGTTCAAAGAGAGGAAAGGAAGGAAAATAGTTGTAGCAACAACATGACCAACATACTTGGGATCAGATTCGGGTGATGAGTTTAAAATCACAACAGTTGGTTTAACGGGTAAAATTGGTGATAAATATGATTCCAGAAGTAAATTGTTTCACATAAGGGTCATAATGAAGCATACTAAGGTCGACACATTGATGGATAGTGGATATCAATCTAAATTAATTTCAGAAGAAGTGGTTAAACAATTGGGATTAAACACTCAGATGCATCATAAACCTTAGTCACTTAAATGGATAAGAAACAATCATAAATTGCACATAACAAAGAAATGCACTTTAAAGTTTGCAATTTCATCAAAGTTTGTGGATGAGGTAACGTGTGATGCGGTGCCACTCAATGAATGTGGAATGGTCTTAGGCAATCCTTATTTGTATGATCGCAAAACAATCTTCTACAGGGAACATGATAAATATCACTTAATCAAAGAAGGCAATGAATATGTTGCACATCCTCATCGCTTAAAAGCAAATCAATCTCTTCAAACAATGGAACAATTAAGGAAGGAAACTCATGCAAGCAACACACCTATAATTGTGCCAAATCAAGCAATTGATCTTAAGCATGAACATGAGATGATTGTAGAATGGAAGTTCAATCATACTTTGCTTCAAGATAAGCTAATGTCGTGCAGGTATTACAAACATATTAGCTCATTTGCAGTCATATTTCTGATGTTATCATTGCTAATGTTTTCAACATGGATGGTAGTGGCTTCAGTAAGATGTGACAGAGTATAAGTGGCTAACAATATGTTATCAGTTGTCATCATTGTTTTGCAATTGATCTTGATGAGACAGGTGCACAGGACAAAGTTTAAAGACAGAGAACAAGTGGGGTGGCCTATCCCACACTTGATGACTGGTTAGTACTCTTTTGGAGGACCAAAAGGTCTTAGTGGGGAGGCATGATCCAAAATGGATCCAGGAAGGCCTAAAAATCAAAGTTCTCATAATTAGATGAAACCAATGCCATTGTGTTTGTCTCGTCGCGTTGATTCTGACCATATAATTTTTTACTCAAACAGACACCGTATGCGAAAGTTATCATGTTCTGGCCGAATTCCCAAACATGAAAAAGTCAACTGGTCAAAGTCAACTATCAAAATCAATGCTGACGTCAGCAGTACGACAGGTGACGTCAGAATGACATCATCATGATGACATGGCATTACTAGGAGGTGACACGTGTCACTCAAATTCAACATTTTCAGGATGAGTTGGCACCTATACGGATTTGACACGTGGCACTGTATGGATGACATGTGGCAGTCCGTACATGACGTGGCCCAATGACAGGCTGACATGTGGCAGTATTGATGATCGCTGCGTCGTATAGATGTTGACGTGGCAGGATGATTGTACAGTACATACGTGACATGGCACGACACGTGGTTGTACAATAGGTGACGTGACAAGTGACTGGGTTGTACAGATGTTGACGTGGCACGTTGACTGTGCTGGTATGGACCAATCACAGAGCAACACATGGACCAATCAGAGGGTGCCACGTGACACCCTAGATTTAGTCAATGAAGGCTAGGTCAAAATTGTTGTGGCTCCGGGGGATTCGAACTCCCGACCTCCGTGGGTGTAATGACCTAACAACCAGAAGATAATTGTGTTCGCTACACAGGGGCTAGAGACTAGGAGCTAGGGTTAGCTGCACGCACGTGGGAGCTTAAGGGTAGGCCATATAGCCATCCTAATGACCAAGGGACGGATATCAGGGGCTAAAGACCAGGAGTGAGCCAACCCAAGGACATATGGAGCCTCCCATATGGCCAAGGGCCCAGATCAAGGGGGCTGCGCCCAATATTTGCCCAATTTTGGGTTTTTAAACCATATAATATAATTTTTAAATGATTTTAGCCTAATTTTGAGAGATTTTGGTCATTTTTAGGAGATCTGGAGCCCTTTTTGAGGCAAGATCTTGGGAGGATGTTACCAAATTCAAATCTATATAAACTAGAGGGTCTTGGAAACCTTTGACAGGTTCAAAAGAGGAGAAATGCTATAGAATTGTGAATCCAAAGTCAGTTTTATGCGGGGAATTCATTGAGGAGAGGAACTTTGTGGGCTAATTCTGGGAGCTTCGCTCAACCGTTTTCAGTGCCTTCAGTTGTGTTGGGTTCTTGAGGTCGAGCAGAACAAATCCGGACTAGTTTTTAATCCATTTGACACTTTTTGGATGTAATTTTGAAGCATTGAAGAGAAATAAGAAAGCCTCACCCACTGAGACAAAAGGCCCAGAGACATAGGCAATCTTGTTGAACTCCGTTAACAACTTTACTGTTATGGTTTGCTGATTCATTGTGCTTACTTTTAGATCTGCATTCTTATTATGGCTTCCATGTTATATCATTAATTTCTTCCTCTTTCTTCAATTCCTAAATGGTTAATGAACTCATGCTTTAAAAACTTAACCATAGTCTTAAAAGATCTTTTTGGATCAGTAATGCAAAGTTACAATATGATTTATATGAGGTTGTTAACGAAAATGTTGAGATGTTTCAGGAACCAAGGGGATTGCCTCCTAAAAGGGACATCCAACATGAGATTCTATTGCAACAAGATGGTCCTCTTCCAAACATTGACATGTGCAACATGTCAATCATGGAGAATGTTGAAATCATAAATCAAGCCCAAGAGTTGCTTGACAAAGGGGTCATCAAACCAAGCACATCGCCATGCAGGTCACCAATTGTTTTGGTACCAGATAAAGATGGTATATGGCGTATGTGGGTAGATTTCAGAGCCTTGAACAAGACTACAAATATGATTGCTGAAGGAGACACATGGAAGAAATCTTTGAAAGCAAAGAAAGCTCCATTGCATGCCTTGACAAGCTATGTATTCCACTTGGTGATAAGGTATAAGAAAGACATTTATGACAAATTTGTTGATATGCTTACTAGGCCTATTGTTAGAGCTTCAATTATTTTTAAGAATAATCTTATCATGCATGAAAACTATGTTGAAAAATATGCTATAGACGCTGATTTCAAAGATGTTTGTGCAACTTTGTGTCCAACTAACCAAGTTGAGGAATTGGATTCCTATGTGCATGGTAAACTTTTGTATCTTGGAAAGCTATGTTTTTCACAGGGTGAAAGAGTCAACATGATAAGGGAAGCACATTCTTCTCGTGTTGCTGGCCATTTTGGTGTAGACAAGACGGTGGCTAGTTTTCAAAGCAAGCATCCTAAGTTTTGGGATGACAATATACACTACTTTCAACATGCTTATAACTGAGCTAAGCTTTCATTGAATCAAACACCTCCATTTGAAGAATGTTTTGGCTATTTTCCAAAATCTCCTTTAGATTTGATCTTTGGGAAATATGTTGCTATTGATGGTCATTATGACATTGATAGAGCAAAGAAGTTCATTGAACAAAGTCAGTTGGTGCATCAAATGGTACCAGAAAAGTTGGAAAAGAGCCAAGCCAAGTACAAAATAAGACATGACAAGTTTCATGTTGGTCTTAAAGGCACAAATCCAAGCAAGGCTAGATGGATTGAGGTTGGAAAGGTGAGGGAACTGTACCCTCATCTTCAGATTGACTAAAAGTAGTCTTTTGGAGGTCCAAAAGCTTCCTAATGGGGAGGAGTGATCTAGGAGATCAAATTTTACTCAAAAATCAAAGTGCTCGAAATTTCTTCAAAATGGAAACATGCGTAGGCCTCGTCCTCATGATCCCAACACAACTTGAACGGGTTCAAACAAACATCGTATGAGTGAGATATCACGTTCTGTCCATTTTGACAAACATGCAAAATTTTTGTTGTCCATACAATCCGTACAATGCAAACGTGGAAGTTGATCGTACAGTCTGTATGACCGTACAATGACATGGCAGTGATGAGTTGGAATGCTAACTGGGTAGGCTATGTGGCAGACAGGTGGACGAATTAGTTGCTGACACGTGTCATATTTTTGGCAAGTAATATGGTGCCACATGGCCCAGTCGTGTGCTGCCACGTGGCACCCCTCCAGTGTGTAAAATGTGGTGAATTCTGTGAGGGTCGAACCCCCAACCTCCGAGTGGACACGTCAACACTTTGGCAGGGCCCGGGCTACTAGCCCGCTCGCGTGTTGTTACTTAACCATATACCTTTTAATATTTATTTGAATTTGAATTGTGGCTTGGTTGGTGGAGAAAAGGGCCCCAGCCCCTGGTTCAAACCCTGGTCTATATTACATGCATACGACCACTCATTCAATATTGGTGATCAGGGAACCCTCCATTGCATAGCCCCCGGTTCATACCACAACATGCGACCACTTTTGATAACAGTTGGCGCGGGGTTTAACACTTATCAACAGTCACATTGCCACGCACCCAACCAAGTGTCACCACCAAACAAACGCATGCAGATTTTTCTCCATTATCCGATGAGGGGTCGAGATATGTGTTGGGACGTGGCCATATGGCCCCCCATGCGTCCAACACCTCCGCCCAAGGGGGCGCTATCCCGCTAACTACTCGACATTATGCCACGTTTTTGCGAGATCTGCGTGGTGTTGGGTTTTTGGCCCAATAATGTTGCGGGATCCAAGTTAGTCATTCATAGGTGCGAATTGGAGAACCAGAGACAACAAGCTTGAAGGGGAAATTTTCCAGGAAGATAACTTCTTCATTTTTTGGCCAAACCAGGTGCAAAAAGAGCCCAGCTAGGGGTTTTTGAATGCTCTGGAGCCATTGGAGCCATCTATTTGGCATTTTGAGCATTGTAAAGCACTGTTTTTATCACTTTGAGAAAATAATATAAAAGATCCATTGGAAGCTGGACCAGGAGATGTAGCCCAAGAGAGGGGTGAACTCCTTTATCATTTGTTGTGTTATGTATTTACTATTGGCTGTTAATTGTTGGTTATTATGTGCATCTTAAGTGTGAAAACTCTCTAATTTATGTGTTTTCAAATTGATCCTTTTTCCCAAGCACACATAATTAACACTTACAATTAATTTAAAAGAGACAAGTCTTCTTCATTTTCAGATCACCATAGTGGCTTGATTATACCCAACCATTTCTCTGCACCAAGCTCACTAACTCATCACACCATAGACCCATTCATGTCTCACACAACTCCAGACACTAGAATCCATATAATATATTTTCACACAAATCGTTGTGTATGTCTGTCATACACCTCCCTAACCACATCACAATTTTCATAACTCACTCCACCGCTATAGTCATAACATACAACATAAATAAACTTCTTCATACCAAAAACCCACATCTTGCAACTTTGATTCCACCATACGATTGGGTTTCTAAGAATTTTGTGTTGATCACATCTTTCAACTTTGATTCGACCATATGATTGGGTTTCTGAGAAGTTTGTGTAGATCACATCTTGCAACTATGATTTCACCATATGATTGGGTTTCTGAGAACTCTCTAGTGATCTCCTTTAACTTGACAAACTTATCATCAATCCAAGCCATTAACTAGAATAAATTTGGCCCTAAGCAACATAGAAAAAAATAAAAAAGAACGATGAGGGTATGGCACATCCTTTGATCTCTATCCCTTCACCTGATGTGGACATGTCTTATTTCTTCTCAGCCTCTATCCTTTCCATACCCAAAAATATTAGCAAATTTCCCGAGAAAAGTGTGTCTTAATAGCCATATTTCTATTCTCGAGTGACTACATATCCACCTAATGCCACAATCTCCATGAATGACCAAAGCCATTTCCTAACACCCATCTTTTCCTTAGTAAACTTATCATTTATGATAATTGCATCGATCATCCATATATATTTTGTGGATGAATTTTCCACAGAGCTCACCACACATTTCCCCTCCGCAATATAATTTTTTTACTCTATGCCATTCTATGGCCTTGGAACCCACACCGAAAGCAAAGTTAGAAACATTGATCCTTAAACAAGAATGCATGTTTAAGGGGCAAAGGAATAATCACAAAAAGCCAAAGTGAAGGAGCACTCTCATAAGTGAGATCAATCCCGACACTGTTATGATATCATGATACAAAAATTAAAAACATTGCATTAATGAATGCCAAAATAGACAAACATGATTAATGCATGGTATAGAAAACACCAGAGAAGATTGACAACAATAAAAAGCAATGACACAAGAATTAGAGTGGAGTGGAGAAAACCCTAGTGCGGAGTAAAAAATCTTCATTGTTAAACCTACAATTGCACTCTAACATGTCATAAACATTACACAGGGCATATATTTATGATGCGAGACTCTCCGTTTCAATTCCTCATTAAGATAGGACATGGAGAAACACAATCACTATAACTACCTCACATTAGCCTAAATCCACAACAAACAGTGGCGATAAATATCTTCAATGCTAACTAGTGCCTAACAAGGTAAACAATTGGTTACCCCAACTAAGAAGCTTGTACTTTCCATGTTTGTGTTACAAGGAAAAAGATAGTCATTACAACCAAAACATCTAACAATGCAACAAAGCCTAGGCAATTCTTCCACCAAGGGAAGTGGTTCACAAGAATGAGACTCAACAAAAGTTCCTTCACTTGGTCCAAGTAATTAATACAATGGGCACCATCGCTTTCCAAGGGGGAATAAATGATTCATACCCTTCGAATAATTTGGATCGTTTAGATTCCTAGTTGGACCATTCAAGTGGATTCTAATTCAATGACACCGTGTTGTTTTTAATATAACTTTTTCTATCATTAATTTCTTATCTCTTCATCTTCCTCCTCTCATTGTAATGAAAATAGAGGTAGTCACCTCTTATCACAAGCTTCACAAAAAGGTGTATCTACCATATCTTGTAATGCACCCATCCCCAAGCTAGGTCACGCCACTGCTAAAACGACCCAATAAAATTTTGATACCAATTTTGGATGCAGAAATAACACACATAATGACATTCAAGCTCATACGATTGTCCATGCTAATTAAAAACGTAAATGCAATTACTTGAATATACACAACAACAACTAAACACATACAAGAACATTTTCCCACATAAATAGAGATTCAAATGCACCATTCTACTCACAACAAGTAGCAACAACCACAATAACTCAGAGTAAAAGACACAACAATTATCTCAACTTTTAACATAAATAAACACAACAAATAAGAACACTTATCTTAGTAAATATGCAACCCGTTGTAGAGGATGAATGTTCCTCCCAACCATAGACTTGTTGTTTCAGTTCTCAATAGCAAGTCACCCCCGAGCTTGGGCTATGAATCCACAAGAGACGGTGGTCCTTAAGATTGGCTACTATCCCCTTTTAGCAACTAACTCCCACAACTAATTCCAATTCCACCAACTCTCTTTCCCCTCAACTTGCACAACCTAAGGAATGAGATCCCCTTCTTTGCCACACAGTCTAGCTAGCTATCCCACTTTCCTCCAAGGCTCTAGCACATATTGGATAGGAAATCTCACTATTGGGACTCCAGGAAACTACAACTGCAATAGGAATTCACACAACAACAAAATATTTTCTCTCTTGACAATTCCTTGAATAAGAAATTACTCATAGGCCCATAGCCTCTCTGCCCATGAAATTACAATGCCAAAACAACTACCATACATGCCCACTATGGCTGCCTTCAAGCTTCAACACATAGAACACTCTTGTTGTCCAAAAATATGCGTGTAAAAACTGCTCTCTTTTCCCCATACAAATTCCCTTTTTCTCCCATGCTTCCTTGACTCACACCCTTCCCAAGGTTGATTGTGCTCAACCCCCATGTTCTCAATAACCATGGGATGTGTCTTCTCACACCCACCCTCTTACATGAATTCAATGATTGGCATTTAGAACACTCAACAAAAAATAGAAGGTTCAAAGTAAGGATAATTTAAAATGATGGTTGGGTTTAATAGACATGGGTAAACTCTCCCCCCTTGGACCCCTTCCCTCTCTTGTGGAAACTAAGTCCTCAAGTCTCCGTCCATGTCCATCTACAACCGACGATACATTTTATTTTTTATATTCAATACATATTACATCGCTCGACCCTCAACCATATATCATATTTACAATTTACATTGCTAAATTGAAGATTAAAAATTGGGATGTTACATCTCTTTTCAAAAATTGCTACTCCTAAATTGAAGATTAAAAATTGAGATGTTACATCTCTTTTCACAAAAATTGCTACTCCTAAATTGAAGATTAAAAATTGAGATGTTACATCTCTTTTCAAAAATTGCTACTCCATTTTACACAAGTATGTTTTTGAATAACCTTACATTTTATTACAACTTAGTTTATGTTTTTTGGTGCGATTTCCTTTTACTACATTTTATTCTCTATTATAATAATAATATTAGAGTTAACGATTTAGTGTATTGTCCTTAGATGCACTTGGATAGCCGTTGAAGTTTCTATCAGCAATGATTTCTTTATTCTTTTCAATGGAGCCATTGTGATTTGACCTCCTGTTCAGAAGAATTTGACCGATTCCTCCTCTTCACCCACCTTTAGAGAAGAGTTTTCATAAAGTAAAATCAATGAAAAGAGAATAGCCTCTAGAACTACAACCTATCAGTTCCTTTTGTCCTCATAGGTTGAACTCTTGTTCATTAAAACGAAGATTTCTCAATTCAATGACCAGAATTCTCTTACCAGTATTGCAAAGGGTTCCAAAATTATTTCATACAAAGCCCACACTTCAAAGTCCAAGAACAAATCCAAGCAAGAGCTACATAGCCTGGTGAAGTTGACTGCCACCTCGATATTCCAAACAGAAGTGAGCAGCGTTAGGTAGTCCACTTCCTA
>SNQJ01S0213525.1:12571-28347 GCA_010110895.2 Picea sitchensis | reverse complement strand
GCATCAGTCATATTTTCAATATGCACATACATTTCATCATTAACTGAAGCTTTAATAAGTGCTAATGCTTTGGCATTTTTAACTTCCCATTTTGCTAATGTCGCTGCATCTATCGGCTTAGTGGGCTTAGTATCTTCATTACATCTATCACGCCAAAGTTCATTGTAAATGAGAGTACTTTCAATGAGTCATTTCAATGTTTTATAAGATTTTGCGCCTTCAAGTTTATCTGAGTCGGAGAATAAATTAATTAATTTCGACATTAGGACTGTAGTGAATTTACACACCAAAAATAATCACGCCAAGGAAGATGAACAACACACCAAATGCATCACACCAAAGACGATCTATCGGGGCTTGGCCTTGACCCTCGTATAGTCATTGAAAAAAGGAAAAAATGGCTGAGCTTTGTACTTGGCTCTAGTCAAATTCCAAGGAAACTTCAAAATTTTACACTTTTACAAAATATCTGGCAATCTTTCCCCCCCTCAAAGTAAAAAACAAAAAATACTTTGAGTTACAAAATGAAGACAGCCTTTATAAAGGCACTTGGATGACAGCCACGTTTGAAGTGACCTGCAAAAGCACCAATTTACATGAATTTATTCCACACTTATGAATACTTGCGCATAAACAAACATGCTTTACAATAACCTTGCGAAGACCCTCAAACTGCAAAAAATTGCTTATTTTTAAGCAACACCAGTTCCCTTGCCCATCTTTTTCTGAATCTTTTCAAGTAAAACTCCAGCTCCTGAACCTCAAGAATATACCCATCAACACGTTCACACATGCCAGGGTGTGAAGCAATAATGCTAGTGCTGGAGTGACTGTAATTACAAGTAGTGCGCAGGTTGTGCACCAAGGAAGACCACCACTATCAGCAGGAGGAGAAAGCAGGGGGTTTCAAAAAACGCAGATCGCTTTACCAACAGTCGTGCAAATCAGTAAATCACTCAAATTTCTTCCCCAAACCTCTGGCACATGACATTCACGCACACATTCAATTTCAACGCACCAGTTTTCATTTAACAAGTTAATCAAACCATGGATTTTAAACACGCATCCTCTGAAATCAACACGAATCAACACGGATCTACACTATCTTTACATAGATCTGCACAGTGAATGAATCAACACTCCTTTACATGGATATGCATGAATCAACACGGATCTGCATCAGTGAATGAACATGGATCTGGTTCTTGCACAGTGAATTTTAAATGTGTTTTCAATATTGCACCAGTCAAATCGAATTTATTGCAATTCAAACGAGGTGTTAGACTGCAGTAGCATTTTTAAATATTGATGGACGGACTGATCGATCTTTTAACTATCAGAGGACGTATTGCTGAACAGACAGATCGCTGGGTAGATTTGATCAATGGGAAGATCACTTTCTTGGAAGCCAGATTGTTGGGCATAACCGGATTTTGTATGGGTGATGCTTTATGATTCATCAGGGGTTTGTCCTCGAGCTTAAAGAATTGCAGATCTCTTAGCATAAAGATTAAAATAAACTATTGTTGGGCGTAATCTCAGAAGGGAATCGAATTCGGAGTGCGGGGCACTATATTCTATCTTCTGGGCACTTTATACTTTAGTCTGCGCTGTTTGCAAAATAATGCAGAGAGCCTATGCGACCAGGGTTCAAATCTCCGGGAGGTCGGAATTCTAAATGAATGCTTGAAAGGTCATGATAATAATTTATTAACCTCTAGTTGATTCGGGCACACAGAAAACAGTGATTGCAGAATGACGGACAAAAGGACAGGTAATACTAGTATCTTTCAGAAGACTGAATAATTGCAGAAGACTGATCTTTTAAAACCAGAAATTACTATGCCAGAAACTTATTTTAGGATTTGCAATTTGCAAAAAAAAATTCAATTTTTCTAAGTCTAATGACTGAAGTCTAAAATTAAAAAAAAAATTCTTTTCCCTTTTTTTTTTAAAAACATTTGAACAATAACTGACCGATTTACTGACAGAGTATGCACCGACTTTCCTTGGACTGCAACTCTGAGATCTCTTCTGTAGATCAACAAATCTCTTTTTCAGTTCAGCAGCATTACTGGAGCTTTGATACCACAATAATGGCCGAAGTGTCCTCAAACACACAATTGTATTAATAGAAAAAGAAATTACATAAGAGACATTGCAAGAGTTTACACTCCAACAACTCAATACTCTTGCAATGAGAAATATATAGGCTAAAAGTCCTAACAAACTCAAGATATATAGGCTAAAAGTCCTAACAACTCAAGATATGGATCACTTATTAAAATAAACAAGTGTCCATTTACACTAAATGCTATCTTAACAATCTTAAACAAATCTCCTAATTTAGAGCCTAAGAAATGACACCTCTCTAGAGTCATATCTTTACAACAATAATGTATCTCTAAAAGTCTACATTTATTTATCGATGTTCTAGATTATTAATTTAATATTCTAAATTAATAATCAATTTATTCCAACTTTATAAACTATGATAATTGTATTTTTGGATTATCTAACAAAGAAGAGGATCAATGCATTGTCATACACCCAGGGAAGATATTCAATGCCATCCTTCAAAACGCATGGTTAGCCCCAACAACTCCTCCTAATTGTTTTACAAAATTTAAAGGCCCTCATAGAATCTTGATAATTATAATGAGCTACAAAATCAACCTTTTCAAATAGTTCCATACCTTGGCTTGCTTCTTTGAGATAAACTTAAGATATTCACTATAGTATGATATATTCATTACAAGAGTATATGTCAAAGTAAGAAATGAGCATAAAAAATCCAATTTAAACAAAACGTTAATTTTATCAAATGCTTACTTTCGCTTGAATTATGATTATGTGTCTCTTTGCTCATTAGCAAGTTTTGACTATTTTGAATAATGGGTCTAATACTTCATCAACAATATCTTGGTTGGTTTCTCATTTTCATAAAATCATTTTATGATATTACTTAATTAAATTCTTTTTTCGTTTTGCAGACCATTCTCAAAATAATAATAATTTTTTATTTATCTATCATTTGTTTGATTTTGCAAAAACTAAAATTAATATTTTTCTCCTCCATTAACTTGAAGCTTCTAGAATTTTTAGAAGCTTCAAGTTAATGGAAATTATAAACAATGTTTGTCATAAGTTATAATTAGTTTAAATTCATTTTTTATTTTTCTAGATTTTGTTTTATTCACAATTTTAGGTTATTAATTTAGGTTTCTTTTGTTTCATAGATTTCATTATCAACATTTCCTTTGATATGGATTTGATCATGGCTTGATTTTTATTATCCAAATATGTTCAAGATGATTGATCCAAAATAATTTTGGATTGCTAATGACAATTTTATGAGCAAATAACAGAAAAATTTTAAAATGCGTCAAGATCAAACATGCGATCTTGGAGAACTGATTGCAGCCAAACCATGAGGGAATTTGAAGAACGGTTGAAAACCCGTAACCCAAATGGACCCATTTACCTTCCAATAAGAGATTTTCCAAAAAATATGCACGATTTGAGAGATATTTTATATGTCTCTTTTTATGAGACAAATTTTAGGTGGCGAAAATTAATAGTGACTTCTAATCTGAACTTTCATTCATTGTATAAATATATGAGAAAAGTTTAGATTCAGAGGATCCAAGAGATTGAGAGAAGGATTTTAATCATTTCTCTTTTGTATAATATTTCTTTTGTAAACTTTTCTTCTTTCAAATGGAGTAATGGATGGTTGGGATTTTTGGGAGAATGGACAAGTATATGTGAAATTCCAGATTGTTTAATGTCTTTTGTCATGTGAGTAAAATGCCTTTATTTTCATTATAATATCTCTTCATATTCCTTGAATAATTGATTATGCATTGATTTAAACAACTTTTAGTCTTTTATCAATACATGGTTAATTATTATCATTTATGTGTTAATTTATATGTTGCATATTTAAACTCTATTATCCCAAAAGTTTTTCTAGGACTACAGAATGGACAAGTGATCCAAAAAACTTAATAGAATGGCATATATGAATTTTGGCTTTAACCTTTTGTTTATAATGTTGTTATTTATGTTTTTTAATCCCGCAACATGTGCAAAGCCCCGATATATTTAGATTAAATGATCCGGTGTGATGTGTATGAGGTTTTATTTATAAATACCATATATCATTTGCTTCATCAAAAATACAAATGTTGTGATCATATCTTCTCGACGAAAATAATGGGATTTATCTTGAGTTTTAAATTGAATGATAAAATGAATAGAATGCTTCCAGATTTATCTTGCTGTAATCATGTATAATTAAGAGATCACAGGTTTATGTTTTGTTTCATTTTCTGCCATTAAAACCTAAGCTGCCAATACACGTTCTAAATAAATTTAGAACATTCATAAGGTTCATTGAAGATTTCTCTGGACATTATGTTTGGATGTTCACCACTCATGCATGCTTGGATAAATTTCACCAATTCACTGACAAGTTAGTTTCTTTGTATTTTTCTGTCGTTTACATATAATTGAAACTAGAAATGTATGGTTCATCTTGACTATCCACATGTTCATGTTTCATTAACTTTTTGGCAAGATTCTTTAAATTTATAAAAAGAAAACAATAAATATTTTTATTTGCTTTCTTTATCTTCTTTTTTACAAGAAATTTAGTTTTCGTATTGATTTTCGTAAGTTTCGATCAAAACTTGTAGCTTGTAAATCATGTAAATAAACTTGACTTGTATATCTTCCTCGCCTATTTAAATACAACTACTATAGTTAAATTTTAACATATAGGTAGAGAGATATATATATATATATATATATATATGCTATTAGCATATATATATATATATATATATATATATATATAGTGTTTTAGTAATTAGTTAGGTTATTTTAGCTCTTTTATTTATTTTATTTGTTTCTCTAGGACTTTTAGATTGCTCCAACTGAGTTTGACAACCAACGAAGTTATACCAAACGGCTTAAGCATATTTAGACAACCTAACCAGACTCGTTTCTTCCACCGACGATCTATCATTTTCACCACAACAAATGGTACTAGAAAGAGGGCTATAAATTTAATGATTAAATGTTTCAACCCTTAGCCTTTATAATTTTAGATTTATAAATCCTTCTTTGTGTCATCTTGAAATGCACTAGAAGGTAGTCCAGATGGATAAGATGGCCTTTATAGGAGTCTTTGTTTCAATTTAATTAATTTTTCATGGCTCCCCAAATAATTGTGTTTGAACATGCTTTCCACTTCTCATTACCCGACATTCCCAACGAGACAGTCTCTCTCTCTTGTTCAAACTCACATTTGATGGTGGGGGGAATGTACCTACAAAAGACCATATTAACAAGTTTTGGTGTGTAAATGCATCAAGCATGATATTTATGTGATTTAAAGGTTTTTTGGATTGTTTGTCTTTACTGTGGGTCGATTAAACATTGGTTTGAGTCTTTCCCAAAGGATATCACATTTTTATTGGTTTCAATTTGTAGATGAATTCTTAGATGCTTTGAAATCACATTACAATCAATTATGTGAAGAATTTCAGACTTTGCTAATCAATGGTGATTCATCCTCAAAAGGCTTTCTAATGTAAGAACCATCATGTTCTTTGTAAATTTAATCTTGAAGACATGTCATTTGTATTAAATCTCCTCTATGATGCTTTCTGCATCCAACATATTCAATCGCAAATGATGAAGTGGTTACAAATACTATCACTCAATAATCAATTGCAAGAAGAATTGTGTCACAGGATGAGAGGGATCCATCCTAAAATGTTGAACAAGCAAGGGAGGTAGATTCATTGAAAATGTTCCACCGAATCAAATTCTATTTTTCCTCTTAATCATTGTATTTTCAGTCCTTGATCATCATGGAAGAAGATTCGATGTTGGGTCAAGGAACGTCTCTTTCTCCTAACTCTTTCTCTAATCAAGATTTAAATTGCTTATTGAAGAAGACTTAGGTGATGAAAATGATCTTTAAGCATTCTAACATTCCAATTAAACCGACAGTAAATGTAGATCTGCAATTGAAGAAGAAACCTTAAACCCTCATCTAAATCATACCTATCGTAACATGAAAGTATTTAAATGTTTTTCATGAAAGTTTGAATTGCATATCATATAGGAGACAAATTAGATGATCATATGTTGAAGAAATTATCACCAAAACAAAGTGAAAGTTTTAAAGAAAATGAAGAGGAATGTCTTGAGAATACCAAACATCATAGCTCAAGATATTCTTTTCATGTGCTTATTTATGATTCCCTTTACTCTTTATATCCTGATCTCTTTTTAGATTATGGTGAATTTGATACTTTACCCACAATAACTTACTCTTTTCCATCACAATCCACCTTTTCGATATGCCATAATTTGGTGAAACTAATTCCAACATAACACTTATCAAGTCGGATTTTATGCTCTTTCACTTTCATCACTAAAATGGAAAATGACATGTTGCAAGATGATTTTACACATTTATCTTTGAAAAGGACAATGCACTCATCCTTATGTAGAATATTCGATCTCCATAGGATAACAGATATTCGTTTCTTTGATTAGTTTGAATTTTAATGTTTATGCTTCACATTTTGAACGATCAATCTCATCAAAGAAGCATTCAAACCAATAATCTTAATCAACATGTCATGAATCCTCTATGATGTGTTCCCATTGATATATCTATTTCATCAAAGTCATAGTTTGCATCCTACTTTTAAGACATGATCTTAGAATGGCTTGAAGATTCGCATCTAAAAAATCTTCATAATAAAGATAAAGTTGTGCTTGCTTTGTTTCTACCTAAATATCTAGGAAGTAAGCATCACATGATATTTTTAGATCCCTCCATGAAGAAACCGATGAACACCTAGAGAATTGTCAAGAGGATGGGGCTCTTCAAACTTGGCTAATGGTTATGTCAGATCCCCATAACTCTCACAAGCTTCACAACTTCATTTTTTTTTTGACCCATATAATGACAAAATTTAATGGCTAGAGGATTCATACAAAAAGAATGTTCAAGGGAATGGTATGGTCATCCTTGCTTTGTTTTTAAATGATGACATACAGGTATATATTTTTGTTATTTTCGATATACTACCAATCTTGTTAGTAATATTTGATCTTGTTTCCATTGGCAGATTGAGTTACTCCGATGGCTGGGTATTAATCGAAGCATGACTTCACTTATATTTTTGATTTGTTTTAGTAGTTAGAGTAGGTTTAGAGAGGGTTTTCTTTAGTTTTATTTCTTTTCTCTTTGTAACAATGAAGTTATGAACACAAGCGGGTAAACCAAGAGAACCATAACATGAATGTTGTTAGGGAAGTCCACTGCAAATCTTGTTCTCTAATTTCATGAATATTTATTTTCAAAAACTAAAGATCATCATGAAAATTTTAAATGGAAAGTAAAAGAGATAAGTAAATTTGAACTATCAATTCAACTCGTGGCACCTTGGGTCAAGGTGCCATGAGTAGGACTCCACTCATCTTAATAAATAAGGAGTTTTCTATTTTCTTTTAGTCTCTTTTATTTTAAATAATAATGCTTGGTCAAAGTAGCATCACATGCATCACTATCTTAAGAAAAAGAACTTGTCTCATACATGATATTTTATATGATTTAGTTCTTCATTTATTTTGCAGTGAGGTGCTAGTGGATTCAAAAGCTCAAGTTTATCTTCACAAAATGGTTTCCTTGAAATTTTTTATTTTGTTGTTTTGTTTTTTGTACTCCTTTGACTTGAATCCCATTAATAAAATTTGATTTGGTTTGTTGTGTGTTTTTGTTTTCTTTGATTGCTTTGAATGAGTTTCTTCTTATCCGGCCTTTTGAATCAATATATTTCTGATCAAAGAACTATTGTCAAAGGAAGCATTTATTTTAAGACTTGTGTTTTTCAAGCAAATTGAAATAGTTCAAAGAGGCATGCCACAAACCAAACTATCCCCCATGTTTTATAAATATAATTTCCAGTCATATACTAACTATATTAACTCTAGGCATAATATCAACTCCTTTCTATAGTGGAGTCCTTTCTACATAATGAAACTTTCCAAACTCACTATTATTATAGCTAAATCGAATGGGTATATATTAGCCTCTATCTCTTATGGAAGTGTATGGATCCAATTTAAATGGTCTTAATATGATCTTAAACCAAAACAAATTACCTTCCTATCATTCTTTCTTTAAATATGAATATTCTAGCATGACTTGCTAATCAATGTGATTAAAATATTTAATCAACAATGTCTCATTTCTTGTTAGTCAGGGAGCCCCGATTATCTCTTTGATTCGCAGGTCTTTAGCCATGTTTGGATCCCATTTCTTGACATGGGGTCCATGGAGGGTAGTGAAAATCATTGGATCCCCCCTTGGTGGGGTTCAAGGGCGCTATTCCTAAGAGAATTTTTTTGAGAAAATTGCCTTGCAAAATATTGTAATTTTGTAGCCCTAGACTATCTACGCCATATACGATATCTGACTGTAGAATTTATGTTAGGTTTTTCACCCAAGAAGAAAACCTATTTTTCTATGAGGTCATTGTATTATGACCAGCGAGGGTGAATATTGTATTATGATATAGGATACTTTGAGAGAAAGAAGACAAAGTTACAATGGGTGTGTTGTAGGTTGTATCCCTCTATCGGTTGGGGATAATAAAAAGCAGCGGACTAGTAATTTATCTAGTGGACATATTCATATTAAAGTGAACCTACATAATATAGTTGTCTCTCATTGTATTGTGTATATGTGTTTTATTTCCACATCTATTTTATTTATTTCTCTGTGATCCTCTTTTCTAACAATTAGTATCAAAGTGAATGGTAACTTGCAGAAAAGAGGGTTCCTGGTTAGACTGAGCAATGTGAAAAGATGGAAAGTTTAGGGTCGAGAATTTAACGTTGAAACTACCAGCTATGGGAGATGAAATGGAAGACTATCTATATCAAAAGGATCTTTCCTACCATTGGGCTGAAAAGCAAAGCAACCAACGAAAATAAAGGATTTAAGAATGAGGTTCTTGGATGTAAAGGCATTAGGAATGATAATGTAGGAGCGTGCTCTAGAATGTTGGTGGCTTTCAACATTTTCAAAAAGAAAAGAGAATGGAGGATATGATGAAGGAACTATTAAACCGTATGAAAACCTTGGCCTCCAAATATGCATTTAATGAAACGATTATTTAATATGAATATGTCAAGGTGGGTTTGTTTTCAATCATTTAAATTAATTTAATACTAAGTACTAATAATATAAGTTCTATAGGAGTGAACTTTGACGATGAGGTTATGACTCTTCTAATATTGTGCTCATTTCCTAAAACTAGAACGACTTGGTCATGGTTGCAAGTAATCCCTCGCCCCCTGGTTTAAACACTTTGAAATTTTATGATATTGTTGGTGTTATCATGTCATAGCACAAAATGCCACACCTATGCATTTGTGCCATGGCCTAATCTTTTCCCAAAGCTTGTTAGACATTTTCCCAAATTGCCTCTCAAAAATCATTTAAAAAATATGCCTTATGAGTACATCCGTGGTTTCCCTAGTGCAACACATGAACATCTATGACTTTCCATATTGCAACCCACAGATGTTCTAAAAGAATAAAAATAAAATAATTCCATGTTTTCAGTAATGTTTCTGCCATTGTTCCCCAACGTCCCCATGCTCGTACAAAATGGATTACAACTTCCCAAACCCCCTAGGGAAGATATAAAAACATCATTGAGGGATAGAATGAGGACAATTCTTTTGGTGCAAGGTTATAAGCCTAACATATAGCAAGCCTCACTTTTCTATAATCCTCTGAGAAATACCCCCTTTTATATGGAAACTCATTTTCTAGCACCTATTTCCTATCTATATGGTTATGATGTGTATCCTTATCCTTATTTGGGAGATACAACGAAGAGTGTATTGGATGAGTCGATGCTTGAGGGATTCTTTTGAGGAATCTAGATAATTGGCTTCAAGGGGGTGCCAAAGGTGAGACAAGTTTGTAACTTACCTTTCTAATTTGGCTAGATCGGAAGAGTCGAGCTCCTCCTATCTTTATTCATTTTTGATTATTAAGTTTACTTTGAAACATGATATATGACATGTATACTTTGATCGTATAACTACCTTCATAGCAGCCCTTGTATTATGTCCATTTTGCGTTGTTCCAGGAAAGGATCGGGAGATCGTCGAATGAAAGGAGTGGGATCGAAATCAAGCAGGAGAATTAAGGTGAACCATTTCTCCCTTTTCCTTCCCTAACTTCTCCCAATAAAGTAGTTATTCTTTCAATTTTGTGTGCTTTTCCTAGAGGGAAGATCTCTATATTCTCTACACATTCTTTATCTATTGTGATTTTGTCCCAAAATCACGGGGGAAATATCACATCAACATTAATTGGAACCATACTGTGGGAATTCCTCCTTAGTTTTGGGTCACTTTAGGTATCTCTCCTTTCTTTCCTTGTCATTTCCTTCAATAGTTTTAGAGTTTTCACAGAAAGCTAGCCTCCTCAGAATTGTTGCCAAGTCCTAATCTCTTTCTTTGAGTGTCTTTTTATTTTTCTCAACTTAACTAGCCATCTGTGACTTGTTGTTCTACATCCCATGTACATCTTCATGTTGCACTTCTACGTACCAAGGATTATTCAAGGAGTTGCATGGATAACAGTCGTGGAGCTGCATGAATTTGAAGTTTAAAAAAATTCCGCTTTCTTTCTTGGTTTAGTACTTGATTTTCTCAGTTTTCTAGGGTGTCCCAAGTCTCTGATTATCTTAGCTTTGTTGAAATATGAAAGTGTATCATACGAAAAAAGAAAAATATTTCAAGAGTTATTTTATATAAATTTTTTCTGGTTGATTGGAAGATCAACATTATTTGTCTGAACATCTAGAATCACCGAAGCCAAGCAGTTAGAAAACAGACCGCTGGAGCAATAAAATAAAACAAATGTAGAAAAAACACGTAATAAGACACATAAATACAAGAGAGACAATGGGGATTTACTTGGTTCACCTGCTAGGCCATTCACTGTGAGAAATTGCCAAACCTTCCTTTATTATCCAACAAATGAAGGGATACAACCCACAACAAAACCCACAGAATCCTCCTCTTCTTCTCCTCACGCCTCGTATACAACATTCACCATCAACTATAGTCACCGCAATACATTTCCCTCATAAAAGAGGGTTGCCTTCTAGGGAAAAAAACCCTAACATAATCTCTACCGTTAGATCTTCGGCCTTATAATGAACGGTCCAGATTTACAATGAAATTACAATATACTTTTATAAGGCAATTTTTGCTTCGGGGGATTCACCCCCAAACCCCCATCGGGGGACGCTGCCTCCGAACCCCCGCTGGGGGCCCACTTGCCCCCAGACCCCCCAGCTGGGGGGATAGGCCCCCTGGACCCCGTAGAGGGGGTACGCCCCCTCTGCACTCCCCCACGTGGAAGAGTGTACCTACTTCTGGGGTGTAAATACTTCATGGGGTATAAACACGGCTGAAAGCAAGGACCTCTGAATCAGGAAGATAATCAGGCTCCACAACCAACACAGTGGTTCCTTGGTTGAGCACTTTTTGTCTCTTTACCTACTTTTCCTTGTTTCAAAAAGAAAAAAATTGCAATATTTTGTTTTTATTTTCTTTTGTAAACAAAAAAGAACAAACATACACATGTTTGTTTGCTTATCCTTTCTTGAACCCTTGCCTTCAATCTTTGCAAGAAAAGAGGTAGTTACTTAGTATTCGAGTAGTTTCATTGTGTAGTTCTTTTGTAGTGGTAGCCTTTCATTGAAAAAGAAAAGAATCCAGTAGTAAAATTTTTGCATTCTTGTGTGCATTTGTTTTCGGAAAAGAGATTTTTAAAGTGCATCTCAAGGTGTCTTAAATCTTCCACTCAAACTTTTTGTTTTCATTTGAAAAAGAAAATAATTTTCTTCATAAGTATAGTTGCATCCATTTTCATTTGAAGAAACTGCATTATGTTCTTAATTTGCATTACTTTTGGAGTCAGTTTGAACAACACCAAAGTTTCATCTGCACCCTTTCTGAGTAAAGAACAACCCATTAAAATGAACGCATAACTAAAAATCTATTAGAAACTTTAATTTTTCTAGGGTGAACGAACAAGTTTAGGGTAGGGCCTTGGTGTAGGTTGGAGAGTAAATTTCTCCAAGGCCACTAAACAAAGATAAGTATCTGAGATAGGGAGTGAATAATCTAGTTGTCATATAGGTTGGTCTGGAATCTCCTCTAACACAAGAGTTAAATAGGAGGTCGCGTAAGGAATAGCCAAGGATATTCCCCTCCAAGGATGGACCAAGTGTAGTGAGAGATCATGTATTAGGGGTTTCAATTGTGCCCATACCTCCATGAGATGCGGTGATTTCGAGGCTTCATAATTTGCTACCCTGCCCACACATTTGATCCTGACTATCAATTGTACTTGTCGGGCACTAATTGCGAGATGGTAACCATAGTTTCTTCTCCCAGGTATATCACAAGGTGACTACGGGGGTTTGTCGTAGTACTTGAGGTAGATTTTGTATCACACACTTTAGTATTGTTGGAGGGTACCCCGCGAAGCATGGGTACTTGCAATGGATAAGGATGATATGTGGAGATCAAGATAACTGCTTCTCATACCTTCATGCGTTGGTACATGGGATTTAATCAACCCATGCCTTCGTCCAGAAGGGCTTAAGACCACTTTTTTTTTATTTCGGTCCCAAGACCTAATCCACTTGAGTAGGAATCTTAACAAAGTTGTTTGTTTTTTTCTTGTCTTTTAGGGATTTGTAGCGGTGTGATTGGTGAGCATAGTTCAACTTTAGGAAGGTGAGTCGATTGTCACCGAGATATGATCACTCAAAGTGGCCAACCTACTGCCCTGAAGATCGAGGAGAATTCAAGGCATTCCTCCCGAGGAAGAGTTTAGGAATAATTCTCCCTCACCTCCACAAAGGTGTCGTCTTGATCAATTCGAAACCTTCGTATCGATCGATCAAACCAAGATTGTAAACATTGATCCTTCAGAATTCAACACTTCAGAACCCGAGGAGGTAACCATTGAGGAACTTCAAGCTAGGGATTTCACTCCACACTTTAATCCTTCGTTACTTGGTACTTTTCCATTACCAGTCATACAAGTTCCTCCTCCTAGATTAGACTTCACTGATAGTATCCCTATCCACTGGGCCATTATGGACGACACTCCGCCAATGTCAAGGTTGAGAACCCTTGCAAATCCCACCTCGGTGATAGTTACTAGGGGGATCTTTCCTCCTAGTATACCGGGTCAAATGAAAAATGTGGTTCAATCCACCATCGTCATGAAAACCGATAACATTTCCTTGTTAATTGTCGGTCCCACTCAAGTTTCGAGTGTAGCTGCATTGTTTTCATCAACACCAAACACTTTCTCTTATAGAATGTCGCCGATTAACGCGCTTAACGCGTTGGTTATTTCTCATCCAACGTCCCAGTTTTTGAATGTTGGTGTAGGGAGCACTCTAACTCCTTACCAAGCTGTGCCTTGGGACGGAGGACACATTCCTTGGTCATCCCCATTCATTGGAAGCAGATTTGTCCAATCTTCTGACCCTAACCCTGGATGGGATTGGGGTGCCTTCTTGGGTAGTCGAAATCAATCCTCTAGTATGCCATCTACACCAACTCCATTCACACTTTACGGTGGGTTTGGGAGTAATCATTTCACCGTATCCGCATTGTCGGCACGGGAAAACCCCTTCCCATGTCAGTCTAGCCCCTGGCAAGGAAATTTTTCTTTTCTAGGGGAACCTTTGGGGAGAACCCGTCTCCAAGGACATTGAAATCCCTCTCAAGGGATGTTGCAAGGGGTCAACCCATTTCCCAATCAGTCTACCCCCATGCAAGGAGTTTTTCCTATGCATGGGGGGTCCGCTGGGGGAAACATTGGTTATTATTTTGGGAGTCATATGGTTGGAGGTGTTCCTTCATTTAATCAGGGACAACAAGGCTTCATCCGAAGCTCTGGTTCGATAAAAAACTCTTTCTGGTAGCCTGGTGCCAGTTACAACCCATGATCTTCTTTCCAGGCCGCTCATCAGTCAATGATGCAGCCTAGGTTACCATTTCTGGAAATGCTACATTTTCTAGACTCATCCAAGTTGATGAATGATCTCATTCATCATGACCATAGTTGTCCTGCAGTCCCAACCAAACTACCTCCGGACATTCCAAAATTCAAAGGGAAAAGTGGTGAGGATCCATAGGACCACGTTACAACGTTCCAATTGTGGTGTTCATACAACTCGCTCAATGACGATTCAATTAGATTGTGTTTGTTCCAGTGTACTTGTTGGCACAGGGGCAGACCCAGGATTCAACTCTAACAACACACCAAAAAATCCTAACTACTGGCCCATTCGGCAACACCTACGAAGAAGATGAAGTCTAACCTGAAGTAGCAATAGGGAGGTTGCAGGACATAGGTGTCTACAACCAGAGGAATTGAAAAGTGAATCCAGAACAACAACACAACTAACCTAGATATGCTTAACAATATTATGCTTACTTTGTGAAATTATATCTTTGATCTAACATTCATGCAATAACAGTATAATAGATAGCCAATAACACAACATCAACCACAAAGAACAATAAGATTTATGTGGTCCACCCTCTCCCTAGGGCTACATCTATAGAACTGTGTTTCTTGATATATTATATGAAAACATACAATTCTATCCGTGCACTTAGCTGCAGATCTCTCTCTCTCTCTTCCTCTTTCTCTCCCCTCTCTGCACACCCAGTGACAGGGTTGATCTTTGCACCCAGCTGAAGATCCATAATACAAAATTCTCTTACAGCAAAACACTTATCTCTCTCTATCTTACATCAACAAAAATAATCATAACCAATGAAAAACCCTCTCGACTCTTCTAGACCTTTATTTATACATTACATAACTCTCAGACAACCTTAGATCTAAGTCTAGGTGTCAAAACCCTAGATGCCAAAACCCTAGGTCCACATAACCCGCATCTTAAGGGCCTCACCAGCTTGGTATTCCTTCCTTTCCATGAGGTACACCAAAGCACCCATTGGTGTCTTTTTCCTCTTGCTGAGTTGTCCACGATCCATCTTCTTTGCTAATACGTCTTCCTTGATCTTCTCTTTCAACGATTCACTTTTCCTTACTTCGCTCCTTCTTTTCTTCTTCTTTAACCACTTCGACCCTTCCTCGGTTTGTGTGCCTTCCGTGCTCTTTGTATTTCGTCTTTCTTCTTCACTTTCTTCCTTAATACATAACCAAGGGCCATTATGTTGGACACACCTACCACACTTAGACGGGGGGGTGAATGAGTGTGGGGATCTTTCTCCCAAAACTTCCCTCTTACACAAAAACTCCTTAGTTAACATTCAACATTTGCTGATTACTCATTTTTGTCATTTATAATTAGTCATATGTGAATACATATCAGCAACATATCATCAACAAATCATATCCACAAGTAACGTAAATAACACAAGATGTATGTACAATTTGTCCTTTTATTATGGACTTCAATCTGGGGTTTTTCCAACAACAACTGAATAGAGTAAAACTCTATAAGAGCACCAGATCTATATGCAAGACTCATCTTACATTCTCATCACCAACTGAGATGAGACAACAATCCTCAACAGATATCAATCTATCAACATAAACAAGTGCATCAACCATGCACCAACCTGTGCCAAACAACCTGTAATCAACCTGT
>SNQJ01S0213523.1:1809-15813 GCA_010110895.2 Picea sitchensis | reverse complement strand
CTCCCCCCCCTCTCTCTATCCATGTAATGTTCCTGACTTGGCTAGTCTAGGAAACATTGATAATGTGTGTGTAGGATCATTCGTTTACAACATATAAATGGTCATACAAATAATAAATGCGACAAAGGACTGCAAATTTTATATTATGATATCTCTGCAGATTACAAAGGCCGAATGTGGTTGAATAAAATGACAACACTTGGCTAGATAAAAAGACAAAAGGATCTTAGCCAAAATAAAAATAAACAACCAAAGATAATACTCGAAATATGTGAGCACTGCGTAATTGTTGTTGAAGAATGATGGAAGACCTCCATGATATTCCTGGTGACTAGGTTGTGTCTCTCAACATTTAAATCAACCACTGGTGTCTTCCTCCTAGAATCCACTGAACTATCTCTCCTGAGATGTGCGTCTTCTCCTCAATGACAAGTCATAATCTGCATAATAATGAATTAGGTCGCTGACCCTTCCTTTATAGCTTTCTAAAACCCTAAAACATGTTGAAACCATAATTCATTGTTGACTTCCAAAACCCTAAATCACTTTTGAAACCCTAATTCACTGTTGACTTCTATTTTTAGCTCATAATGAATTAAAAGCACTTTTAACCCTTTTTAGCTCAATGTCACTTTCTGAATATAACACATGTGACTGAAGTGACCTCTAGTAACCCTGTTTACCCCTCTTTGGCCCTGGCTATAGTCTAATGGGGTGGTTTAGACCATTACGCCTCCTCTCTAGAGATCCTATTTGGAAAGGGACATTAATGTTCATATATTCCACTACACGCCATCACCAATTATGACCCCTATCTGAATCGCACCATATCCTATATGGGAAGTTGTATCCTCCTGTGCACTCACCCTACTAATATCATCTACGCCTGGATCCCATATAGATGTTTCCAGACACATGCTATGGTCATTCCAACCAATAAGGAGTGCATCCTCATCATTGTAGATCGATCTTGGTAGTAAGTGTCCCAACAAGTTGTCGGTCTCTGCAACCTGGTCCATCAATGGAATCTCCAAGAGTGGTGATTCACTCTCCTCACACTGATAGGTATGTGTAAGGTCAACTATCTCCAAGACATACCTCTCCTCCTCGGTCTGCACATCCATATGTTCCTTGTGTACAATCCCCACACAAGGCTCCTCTACCATATCAAGAAAGCCACTGATATCCTCATGTATCGTGTCTAGCATAGGTGACTGTGAAGATGAAAAATGTGGCTCACTCATCATAGGAAGCTCATAATTCTCCATACATGACTTCCTAGAATCCATGTTTACACCCATCGATATGTCATCCAACTTCCTAATCTCATCATGTCTAAGTGCCAACACATATGAATCCTCACAAGTGTCACCACTGTGTTGAAGTGTTGAATCCTCAACATTACCTGATGGGGAAGATGAAGGATATGTGCTATCATCCTATCCATACAACTCTCCCTCATATGTGAAAGAGTCACTAACCTTATCGGACTACTCCAAATAGGCATATATGGTTGCATTCACATGCATCTCCTCATCCTCGTTGTCATAGTGCACCTCAACAATGTGCACCTTCCCTTTACCACTACATATGTGATTTGGTTTCCAAGGCACTTTGCAACTGTAGCAACGCTCCTTGCATATAATGGGTGTAGGCTCCATCTGTGCTCCTGTCAATCCACTCGTTGGTAATGATGTATCTAGATCCTTATCTGATTTCCCCCTTAGGCTGACAGGAAAGCTATCTTTGATACCACTATAATGTTCCTAACTTGGCTAGTCTAGGAAACGATGATAATGTGTGTGTAGGATCAATCGTTTACAGCATATAAATGGTCATACAAATAATAAATGCAACAAAGGACTGCACAGTTTATATTACGATATCTCTGCGGACTACAAATGCCGAATGCGACTGAGTAAAATGACAAAACTCAGCTAGATCAAAGACAAAAGGATCTTAGACGGAATACAAATAAAGAACTAAAGATAATACTCAGAATATGTGAGCACTGCATAAATGCTGTTTAAGAATAATGGAAGACTTGTATGATCTTCTTGGTGACTAGGGTGTGTCTCTCAACACTGAAATCAACCACTAGTGTCTTCCTCCTGGAATCCACTGAACTATCTCTCCTAATATGCGCCTCTTCTCCTCAATGACAAGTCATAATATGCATATTAATGAATTAGGTCACTAACCCTTCCTTTATACATTTCCAAAACCCTAAATCATGATGAAACCCTAATTCACTATTGACTTCTAAAACCCTAAATCACTGTTGAAACCCTAATTCATTGTTGACTTCTATTTTTAGCTCATAATGAATTAAAAGCGCTTTTAACCATTTTTAGCTCAATGTCACTTTCTGAATATAACACCTGTGACTGGAGTGACCTATAGTAACCTTGTTTACCCCTCTCTGGTCCTGGATATAGTCTAGCGGGGTGGTTTAGACCATTAAGCCTCCTCTCTCGAGCTCCTATTTGGAAAGGGACATTACAATCCCTTTATCCCTGTAGAACTATTTCCCTCTCTCCCTATTTCCCTATCCCTATATACCCCACTCTTCCTCCTCCTCCTCTCTCTCTCTCTCTCTCTCTCCCTCAATCTCTATCTCCCTCTCACTCTCTACCTATATCCCCCTCTTATCTTCCCTTCTCTCTTTTTACCTCTTCCCTCTCTCTCTCTCTCTCTCTCTCTCCCCATATCCCTACCCCCCACATTTATCTTCCCCTCCTCTACCCCCTCCATATCTCCCCCCCCTATTTCTATTCATCTCCTTTACCCCCCTTCTCTCTCTCCCCCCCCATTTCTCTTATAACCCCCACTCTCCCCCCCGCATCTCTCCCTCCCTGCCTCTATCTCCCCCTCTCTCCCTTATGCTTTATCGCCCCCTCCCTAGAGAGATAGAGATTGATAAATGGGGAGAGAGAGTTATATAGGGCGGTAGGGAGTGTAGGAGAGAGGGTTGGATGGAGAGAGAGAGGGAGGGAGGTAGATAAGGAGAAATATAGGGAGAGGTGGGAGAGTGGAGGAGAGAGATAGATGGATAGGTAAGTTGGGAGAGAGTGATAAAGGGGAATAGATAGAGAGGGGGGGAGAGGGGTGTTTGTGTGTGTGTTAGTGTGTGAGAGAGAGAGAGAAGTGGTGGGAATGAGGGAGGGAGGTATAGATATTGAGAGGTCCTAGAGAGGGAGATAGGTATGAAGGGAGAGAGAGAGGGAAGTAAGAGAGGGGTATAGAGAGACAGGGAAAGAGGGAAAAAGGGAGAGAGTTATAGAGAGAGAGAGAGGGAAAGAGAGAGAAGAGAGAGAAAGGGGAAAAGAGAGAGAAAGAGATAAAGAGATTCGAAGTTAGAGAGAGAAAGAGGTGGGAGAGAGAAAGGGGTGTATAGAATGAGGAATATAGAGAGGAGTAGAGGGGAGAGAGAGAGAGAAAGAGATATAGTAGGAGGGGGGAGAGAAGCGGATGAGAGAGAGAAATATATGGAGGGAGAGAGAGGGGGAAGAGGGGTGTGTGTGTGTGTGTGTGTGTGTGTGTGAGAAAGAGAGAGAGAGAAGTGGTGGGATGTTGGAATATTTGATAGTATTGAGGGGGTGGGTGAATCAATATTGTACACTTTCAATTATTTTTCTTCTAAAGTGATTTAAACATATTAGCATTAGAATTTCAAATAGTCATATATAAAAAAATTACATTCACGGACATAAACATATTAGAGTACACAAATGTTAAAGTGGAAACCCGGATTGGGAGAAAGCCACTCAATAAATATCAATTCAAGTATAAAAAATTGTTTGTGAGGACACCAAGCCTCTACAGGAACCAACCTACAAGTAGATGAGGACACCAATCCTCCTATGAGAACCAACTCATATCTTAGGCACCAAACTAATGATGGAAGAGGACACCAATCCTCTGGGTAAGAACCAACACAACATATAGACACCAACCTATATAATTACAATGCAAATGCACTAACCTTTAGGAGACTCTAATAACCATCCTTGCTCCTCCTTGCCACCTTGTAAATTCATATGTTGCTTAATTTTATTCAGAGAACATCTCCAACATGCTTCATCCTCTATGTCCTCAAGCCTCATATCATCCTTGTTGTTTCCATTCTTTCGTACGAACTTCATATCCTTTTTTATTATTCTACTCCCACACACTTTCACTCCATATCAATATTGTTTTCTCACACTTCAATCCACCTTTATCATATTTATTTATATCTTTCATCCTCTCATGAATTTCTGCACATAAAAAAATTCATTGCATGAATTCGGCTATAAATATCCATAAAAAAAGGGCTTGAAATAGCCCCAAATTCCTTCTATGTTCTGCACATGATCTTGCTTACAATTCACAATCACTAAACAGCTCTTGGTTCTTCCTCCAATATAAATCTTGACCATCTATATTTTCCCTACCTCACACAATAAATATTCGCTTCTTCATAGTCGTCATATTTGGATCTAGGTATTTTATCGCTTGTTGTTCTTATTTACATGTTCCCTGGATATCGAGACTTATTAAGTCACTGTTGTATCAGCACCACGATCCTTTTTCTTTTCATCCATATTTCTATTTGGGCTAACACCCACGATGTGACATGTGGTATGTGTTGGGTCCCACTGCCGATGGAGTTTCTCGGAGATATGTGGCTCAATCTGGATCATTGATCCTAAAGTTGATAAATGATCAACAACAATGATCCAAAATTCAATGGCTATATAATATCAACCATTGATCTGGTGGGGTTTCATATCTGTATCATTTATTCTCTCTTTTAATCATATTCCAACCTCATGATGTTGGCCACCACAAAATCCTAAGTTCTCTAGAACTTTCTCACCACGTGTCATCTCCTAAGTGGTTTCCTTGCTTACGCGGACGTGCCACATGTCTCCTGTTGATTCGTAGACATGTGCCACCTTCCTTATGGATTTGCATATGTGTCACTTTCTAAATTCTACCTAACACGTGTCACCCTCTAAATGGGCCACATATCACTTTGTGAGTGGCTTACTTACATCATCCTAACATTTCCCAACATCAATATGTCGGGAATTTTACAGCATCCAATACCTTATAATTGTAAATGGCCAATATCTGTTGTAAGGGGAACCGTCGATGTTATACATAAATGGATGGTTGGATTTTCTTCTCTGCGATATGACCAATCTATGGATCACCATTGATCCTTCTAGTGATCAACGTTCGATCTTCCTCCTTCTAGTATAGGGATTCCCATTTGTCTTCACCTATACCTTCCACATGTCTACTCATAATTGGTTGCACACGTATACTGACGTATCTCGGATCTCGTTATATTGAGATATCAAAACCATAATGAGAGTTGTTTTTCTAACGATCTGATTCAATCTTTGTTGTTGGTTCCTTCTACTCAAGGGGTTAAACCTCAAGCATGTTCCTTGTCCTAATATCACTTCCTTCCATTGATCTGACATTGAATTGGATAGTCATTTCGTTCCAAGACCACTAGGCCATCAACCCCCAGGAATGCCTACGTCATGCATATTCTTCATATCCCGGACATCTGATATCTGAAATGATGTGGCATAGTACATATGCATCCTCCACATGGGATTCATCTATACGTACCAATTGATGTGGCACTAATGTGTCATAAAGCTAGCTCACATAAACAACACTAGGCCGCGTGTTCTAAAAGTTAACACCTTTTGTACGGTTCTATGGGTCTTTTGTTTTCATTCAAACTAAGAGATTTCACGTTTTCATTATAAACCCATCAAATTCAATTTATCTTTTTTATGTGGGATGTTGTATTTTTCCCAATCGGGACCTCAGGTCCTCCCTAACCACGATTATTGTTGTTGTGCTTCCTCTGCATCATTTATCCTCTCTAACATGTTCCTCTGGCACCCTCGAAGAGACCTCTTTGAATTTGAATCATCTCGCAAAGACTTGACATATTGATTGGCAGGGACCTTCTCAAATTCAATGATAATCTTGTCAACTACATATGCTCAACAATATCCCCTATTGTCATTAATGGAAACTCTAATATTTATTTTCTCTCCCTATCAGTGTGTTTCTAAGACTTTTTATTTCTTTCCTTCTTTGCTCCCCTTGAAAGTTTTATCCTTTGGTTCTTCTTTCCTTTCCTCGCATTTGATATCAAGGAAAAATAACTTCATCATTGTGACCATATCTTCCTGGAACATTACTCGTTTTCTTCTACAATGTGCAATCATATGCACTCTTCCCTTGATATTTTGGTTCCGATGACCTCCCAACATCTTTTATTTGAAAAATTACTAAGAAATGGGAATGATTCACATATTTTGTCATAGATACTCAAATGTATCTCTAGGCGGGGATTCAGTAAACATATCTTCAATCTCTTCCTTGTTGGGAACATACTCCAACTTAACAGTATTATCATTCACCTATTCCCTTAGAAAATAATATGTGATTGGGATATGTTTTGTCTTTTAGTGCATCATTGGGTTCCTGGAAATACTTATGGCATTGGTGTTGTCACATAGTATATAAATTCACTTCTTCTGTTCTCCCTTAATGTCTTTCACTGCTTGATTCATCCAAAGGATTTGTGTGCAACATGATGTTGTTGCAATGTACCCTGCTTATGTTGTGGATAAGGAGATTCAAGATTGTTTCTTTCTTAAAAACGATACTAAACAACTACCTAGGAAGAATGCTCCTCCACCTGGGATCTTCTTGTCATTAACAATGCCTACCCAATATACATCAATGTATGTTGTTACAGTAAAATTCACTCATTTAGGATACAACAATCCAGAATCCATTGTTCCCTTCATGTATCTAAGAATTATTTTAACTTCCACCACATGTGATTCTTTTGGTACAAAATGAAATCTTTCATCCAATCAAACATATTGCATGACATTGGTCCTTGATACAGTCATATATAAAAAGATACCAATCATTGATCTATACATGATGTGATTTGCCTCTTGTGATTCATCATCTTTATTGAACTTGCATCCTGTAATCATTGGAGTACTGACCCTCTTGCAATATTACATATTGAACTTCTTTAACATGTACTTAATATATTTTTTCTAAGAAATAAATATGCCTTTATTTGACTAAGAGATTTGTAGACCGAAGAAGAAAGAAAACTCACCTAGCATGGACATCTCAAATTCTTTTTGAAATATGTCCTTTGAAAAATATTGACTTAGATCATCAGAGTAGCTTCCAAAGATGATATCATCTACATAGAACACAATGAAAATCATATTTCCATTTTCGTATTTGATGTATATGTTACTTTGTTTAGTTCCTCTCATAAAACCGTGTTTTTGTAGGTACTTATCAATCCTTGAGTACCAAGCTCTATGTTCTTTCTTTAGACCAAAAAGAGATTTCTTTAGTTTGCACACATGATCCTAATTTTTTGTCGGCTAAAATCCCTCAGGTTGTTCAATGAATACTTCCTCTTCTCAATTTCCATTTAGAAATGCAGATTGAACATCCATTTGATAGACTTTGCTGTAAATTTAGAATATCCTTTATATACGAGCCTTTCCTTATTCCTCACTACTTTTCCATCCTCCATTAGTTTGTTCCTAAAGACCCACTTGGTGCCAATTACATTCTTCTCTTTTGGTCTAGTAACTAGCTCCCAAGTTTTATTTTTCTCAATCTAATCTAATTCTTAATTCATAGCATTCACCCATTTTTATCTTTGATATCTTCCTCTAAGTTCTTGGGTTCTATTTTAGACATTAAAGACATATTCACATGTTCTAGAGATCTTATCAATTTCCTTCTCGTTTGGAAAAATATGTTGTTATCACCAACAATCAATTCTTCAGGGTGGTTCTTTTGAACATATCTTGAGGGGGTCTTTATGTCTTTTCTATGAGCTTCCTCTTATTCATCTTCTGCATTATCTTCCTCATAGTCTTTCTCTTCTTCTTCTTCTTCTTCTCCATTATCTTCCTCACTATATTTCTCTTCTTCACTCTACCTTGTTATTGTTGGTTGGTCAATTGTTTGCATCTTGATCATTCCACGATTCTCATCATCCACTCTTACATTTTCATTTTCAAATTTTTTGTCTAATATCATATTTAAACATTTGTAATCTTTTCCTTGAGAGGAGTACCCAACTAATATACATTCATCATATCCGGAGTCAAAATTTCCAAGGTTGTCATCATCTCTTTTTATGTAGCATTTTCTTCCAAAAACCTTAAGGTGTTTGATTTTTGTTGGCCTGCCTTTCCATAATCTGTATGGATTTCTATCATTATTAGCTCAAAGTTGTGCTATGTTCATAATATATACAACCGTGTAGATTTTATCCCTCCAAAATACATTGGATAGTTTATCTTAATTTAGCATAGTTCTCGCCACTTTTTGTACAGCCCTAGTTTACCTTTCAACCACTCCATTTTGTTGAGGATTTATTTTAGTTAAGAAGTGTCTTATTATTTCATGATCTTCACATAATTCATTGAACTCATTTGAGGTGATTTATCCTCCATTATCTGATCGTAGTAATTTTATCTTCAAATATATTTCATTTTCAACTAATACTTTCAATGGTTTAAACTTCCCAGAGGCTTCCGATTTATTCTTGAGAAAGGTTACCTAAGTCATTCTTGTGTAGTCATCAATTAATAGCATGAAGAAACGATTACCTTGCATAATTTTTTATTTGTTTGGCCCACAAATATCAGTGTGGATGATTTCCAGTGGTATTGATGTTGAATATTCCATGGTTTTGAATATCACTTTTGTTTGTTTCCCATGTTGGCAATGTTTAAAAATTGGATTTGAGGGTCTGCTGATTATTTGCATACCTCTTACTACCTGGTTGTTACTGAACTTAACTAAGTTGTCATAAAAATTATGTCCTGTTCTCTTATGCCATAACCAGATTTCATCTGTCTGTCCTACCCAACATACTTATCTTCCAATTTTATTTAGAATGTATAAATTGTTTGGAGTTCTGACTGTTGTTACTGCCAATATAACAATGTCTTCTTTTCTTACTCTACATTCTTGGGAGTTAAACAGGAGTTTGTGTCCTTGGTAACATAGTTGACTGTCACTTAGAAGGTCATGCTTTAAATCTTCAACTTGCAGAACATTTTTTTTTGTGGCCCTATAAATTCTAAGGATGACTTTACCTTTCCCAATTATCTTGGAAGATTTATTACCTCCAAATGAAACACCTCCTCCTTTCTCTCTATTTATCTTAAGGAATTTGTTTTTATCACGAGTCCTATGCCTTGAGCATCCACTGTCTATGTACCAATAACTTTCTTTGTCTTATGCTTGAATTGCTAAATCACATTCTTTCTGAGAGTTCTTCTCTTGTTTCTTCTTCCATACTTTGGTGGTACTGCTAACAAAATTATGGTTTTGAATATGGGATTGTATCCAAGTTTTCTAATATTGAGATTTATGGCCAAACTTATGGCATTGATAACATTCAAGGTCATATTTAAGTAGTGGAGAAAATAAATTTTATTTTCTATTGTCAACAATATTTTGAAATTTTTTGTACACATAATTATTTCTTGGAGCATAGTACATGCCTCCATTTCTTCTTTGATCATTCCTTGTATATTCTATGTAGTCTATTTCCTTATGTCCAAAATTGTTGCATGAAAAACAATTACCAAGAAAGATGAATTCATACATGTTCATAGTTGGCCTTTTTGGTGTCATCACCCTTCTAAACTCATTCATTCTGTGAATGATGACATGATTTTGTTGGTCATGGTTGGCCTCATTGGTGTTCTCACATTGTTCGATGGAATTGTTCAAGGCCATATCATACCTCTTAGGTGGTTCCTTGATTTACTGCATTGTGGAATTAGGATTGCAACCAAGTCTAGTTTTATGAAATGGTGATCTCTGGTTATTAAGCATATTGTCCAACATCATGGAACTATTTTCAAATTTTTTACTGTTGTTTCTCTTAGTTATAAGTGTATCAATTTACTTCATTAGGGTATTGTTTTCCTTTTCAAGGTTTTCACAATCTTCTTCTTTGTTTTGTAGATGGATTTTTGTTTCCTCTTCAATTTTCTTTTTTTATTCTAATTGTGATACCAAATCATAATTATGTAACACTTTTCCATTTAAATGTCTATTCTTTCTTCTGATCCCTTCTATTTCATCTAGAGAAAAAAGTAATTCTCCTTCAAGATCAACATCTACATCATCATTTTCTCCAATATAGGATGTTGTTATTTTATTCATCCTCATTGGATCCCGTTTCTTAGGACATGAACATAACATCTTCTTCAATTTCTTCATCACTTTCAAAAAATGAGTAGTTGTTCTCTTTGGAATAGAGGTTCTTCTTTTGTTTCGAGAATTATTTATTTCTTTGAGTTTTTCCCTTTGTTCTTTCATCAGGGTTAAAATCATCTTTATCTTTGTTGTCCCTATTTTTGTTATGAGGAAATTTGGTAGAAAATTTTCCTACTCCACCACAATTAAAATTTTTGAAAAGAAGCATGCCTTTATATTTTCCATCTCCTCTCTGGATCCTTCTAACAAAGTTGGCTTCTTCTGTATCAGAATCATCATTGGATTTGTCACTTGATCTTTCTTTTCTTCTACAAGTCTTCTTTAAGTATTTTAATGCTACTTCTCTTTTAGTTACTTCTTCTTGTCCTATTCACATCTCATAGGATGTAAGAATTCCATGCAAATCATCCATTGTTAATGTATCAAAATATTTTCTATCTTCAATAACTCATATCTTAATATTGAATCTCATACGGAGTAACCTAAGTACTTTTTTCACAATGAATTTCTCATCAATCCCCCCCCCAAAAAAACCTATGATGATGTTTACAATTCTATCCACATATAAAAGATATGATGGAATGTTTTCTTCTTCATCCATCTTTAGAATTTCAAATTGACTCCTAGGAGTTTGTAATTTTTCTTTCTTGACTTTATCATCCCCTTCATAGGTGTTCTGTAATTTATCCCACATCTCCTTTGTTGGTTTACAATGCATAACTTTTGTGAATTCTAATTTTGATAATCCTTTCATAATTGCATTCATGGATTTTGCATTGTTGTCATTGAGCTTATTTGAACCTATAAAAAAGATCATATTTGTTGGAGTTTCATCACCATTATTGATTGATTCCCAAACATCATATCCTAGTGACTGCAAATACACTCACATTCTGATGCTCTAGAAGGCATAATAACTTCCATCAAAGTATGGATATTTTATTAAAGATAATTACTCATGCTTATCCATGTAACCTATTGGGATATTCCTTCCAGTTGTTGGATTGTCACTGAAGCAACTGACTTTGAAACCAATTGTTGGAATAGTCGATAGTACTGAGAGGGGGGAGTGAATCAGTACTGTATACATTTTGTTTTTTTTCTTCTAAAGTGATTTAAACATTTTATCATTATAAAGGGAAATAGTCATATCATAAATATTACATTCATAGACATCAACATATTACAATACACAGATGTTCAAGTGGAAACCCATATTGGGAGAAAACCACTCGATAAATATCGATTCAAGCATAAACAATTGTTTTTGAGGACAAAAATCCTAATTAGGAACCAACCTACAAGAATATGAGGACACCAATCCTCTTATTGAGAACCAACTCAACATCTAGGCACTAACCTGCAAAATTACAGTTCACAGGCACCAACATGTAGGAGTCTCCAATATCCTTCCTTGCTGCTCCATGCCACCTTGTAAATGAATATGTTCCTTAATTTTCTTCCAAGAACCTCTCCATCATGCTTCATCTTATGTGTCCTCAATCCTCATATCATATTCATCTCTTCCATGCCTTTGTACAAACCTTATATCCTTTACTCTTCTTCTACTCCCATGAACTTTCACTCCATATCACTTATGTTTTATCACACTTAAATCCAACTCTAACATCATTATTTATACCTTTCATCCTCTAATGAATTTTTTCACATAAAAAAATTTATTTCATGAAGTTCGCTACACATATCCATAAAAACCGGGCTTGAAATAGTACGAAATTCCTTCCATGTTCTGTGCATGAGCTTTCTTATAGTTCACAATCACTTAGCAGTTGTTGGATCTTCCTTTTATTTAAATATTGATCATTGATATTTTCCATATCTCATGCAATACATCTTTGTTTCTCAGCAGTCGTTGGATTAGGATCTAGGAATGACTTCATCCATTGATCTTGTTCCCAGGTTCCCTGGATATCGAGACTTATTGAGGCACCACGACATTGATACTACATCCCTTTTACTTTTCATCTGTATTTCCATTTGGTCTGACATCCACGATCTGACATGACATATCTGTTGAGTCCCACTACCGGTGGATTTTCTCCAAGATACATGGCTCAATCTAGGTCGTTGATCCTAAATTTGATCAATGATCAACAATAATGATCCAACATTCAATGGAAATATAATATCAATCATTGATATGGTGTTTTCAAGGATATATATTGTTGATTCTCTCTTTTAACCATATTCCAAACTCACGATGTGGGCCACCACAGAACCCTGAGTGATTTGAAACTTGGTTGTCACATGTCGTCTCCTGAGTGGCTGGCTTTCTTACATGGACATGCCACATGTCTAATTTCTTATGGATTTTCATCCGTGTCACTTGTCCAATATGCCCTAATGTGTGTCACCCTATAAATGGGCTACATGTCACTTTTTGAGTGTCTTACTTATGTCATCCTAATGTTTCCCAGCATTAGAACATCAAGAATTTTACACCATGCAACACCTTAGGATCGTCGATGGTCACAGTCGTCTATAGCGAGAACCTTTGATGTTCTACATAAATGTACCAATGGATGTACTTCTCTATGATATGGCCAATCTATGGATCACCATTGATCATTCCACTGATCAAAGATCAATATTCCTCCTGCTAGTATATGGAGTCTCCTTTTTCTTCACCTCTACCTTCTACGTCTCTCCTCACAAGTGGTTCCACATGTCTACTGACCTATTTCGGATGTCATGATATTGAAACTGTAATGAGGGTTATTAATATGATGATCTGATTGAATCTTTAACATTGGTTCCTTTTACAGAAGGGGTTAAACCTTGATCATGTTCCTTGTATTGATATCATTTCTTTCCATTGATTTGACATTGAATTGGACATCCATATCGTTCCAAGAACACTAGGTCATTTACCCCATGAAACATATACATCATGCATATACTTCATACCCCTGACATCTGATATCTGAGATGAAGTGGCATAGTACATGTGTGCCCTGAACATGGGCTTCATCTATACATCCCAATTGACATGGCAGTAATGTGTCTTCAAGCTAGCTCACTAAGAAACTTCTAGGCCTCGTGCTATAAAAGATAATGCATTTCACATGGTTCTATGGGTATTTGATTGTCACTCAAACTAATATCTTTCACATTTTCATTATACACACGCGAATGTCAATTTCCCTTGTGCATGTCAGATAATTTTTTTTTCCCAATCAGTCCCTCAGGTCCTCCCAAACCAGGCTTATTGTTGTTGCGCTTCCACTATTCCATTAATACTCTATAACCTTTTTTTCATGCTCCCTAGCAAAGACCTAATTGAATTTTAATCAACACAAAGAGACTTGACATATTGACTTGTAGGGACCTTCTCGGCTTAGATGATAATATGCTCAACCACATCTACACCTTGACATCAATGAGAACATGCTCAAAATGGGAACGAGGGAGGGAGAGAGAGATATTGAGAGGGCCTATAGAGGGATGGAGGTAGAGATATTGAGAGGACCTAGAGAGGGAGAGAGGGATGGAAGGAGAGAGAGAGGGAAGGAAGAGTGGTGCATAGAAGGAGATAGTTGTAGAGAGAGAAAGGGGGGAAATAGAGAGAAGAGAGAGAAAGGGGTATAGAGAGAGAGAGAAATCATAAGAGAGAGAGAGAGAGAGAGTCAGATTCATAGTTAGTGAGAGAGAGGTGGGAGAGAGAAAGGG
>SNQJ01S0213522.1:0-15727 GCA_010110895.2 Picea sitchensis | reverse complement strand
AATACATGGTTAATTATTATCATTTATGTATTAATTTTTTCAATCTTTAAAGTCTATTATCCAAACAATTTCTTCCATGACTACATAATGGACAAGTGATTCCAAAAACTTAATAGAATGGAATATATGCATTTTGGCTTTAGACTTTTGTTTATAATGTTGTTATTTATGTTTTTTTTAATCCTGTTACATGTGCAGGTCTGATATTTTTAGATTAAATGATTTGTGATGTGTAGGAGATTTATATTATAAATACCATCTATCATTTGCTCCTCAAAATACAAATGCTATGATTATATCTTCGATTTAAATAATGATATTTATCTTTGAATTTTAAATTGAATGATAAAATGCATAGATTTATTCCATATTTATCTTGTTGTAATCATGTATAATTATGAGATCACAGGTTTATGTTTGTGTTTCCTTTTCTGTCATTAAAACCTAAGCTGCCAATACATGTTCTGAATTTATTTAAAACAATCATAAGGTTCATTGCAGATTTCTCTCTTGGACATGGCAGTTGGATGTTCACCACGCATGCAGATGCTTGGATACACCTCACTAATTCACTGGCATGATAGTTTCTTTGTTTTTTTTCTGTCATTTACATATCATTGAAACTAGAATGTATGGTTCATCTTTGACTATCCACATGTTCATGTTTCATTAATTGTTTCTGCAAGATTCTTTAAATTTATAAAAGAAAAACAATAAATATTTTTATGTGCTTTCTTTATCTGCTTTCTAGAAGCAATCATTTTTCACATCGATTTTTGCAAGTTTCGATTAAAAATTGCATATTGTAAATCATGTAAATAAACAAGACTTGTATATATTTTGATTAAATATAACTACTATAGTTACATTTGAATATATGTACATATATATAGTGTGTTTTGTAATTAGTTGGCTATTTCTCTCTTTTATTCGTTTCTTTTAGGATTCTTAGATTGGCTAACAGAGCCATTAAACCCGTTAGAATGAGTTACACCAAACGACTTGAGTTTTTTAGACAACCCCAGACCAGACTCGTTCTTCCAATTGACGAACGGTCATTTTCGCCCGTCAACACTACTGCAACAAACCAATATCAGAAGAAGAATATCCATGCACAAGAATACAAGAGTATCCTGGGAAACCCTTCTCAACAAGGGAATAAAACCCAACCAAGCCTTTTTTATATTCTCAAGAGAAAGACCTCCCACGCCATCACCAAACCTAGCAGACAAGAGGGTGTTTTAATTCTCATAATTTCAGACCACAACTTTTGAAATCATGAGATGACACAATGATAAGTGTATTTCCTAAATGGGGATTCACCTTTATTTATACAAGACTTATCACATCAAATGATGTGTCTTTTGTCACAATAGGCCTAACCTCAATAACTCAAAATATAATTAATAATTGCCATATTAATTAGCTTTTACATTAATTATCTTATTGATTATCTTTTACTTTGTGGTGGGGTCAAACTCTACCCTTTACATCACAATTAGGGTTACAGGTAAGTCTAATTCTTAGAAAACATAGCAAGGGATCTCATACACCCATTAGGGGAACGCCCACCTATGCTTAGCCACAGGGACGTCCAAGTCAACAAATCTCTATCTCATTGTGTCTCATAGAATAATCATCTGGACACACACTCACTAGTGCTCAACAACTAGGATCATGTTCACCTATGCTCAGCCACATGAACGTCCTACTCAACAGATCTCTATCTAACTGCATCTCATAGGAGAATCATCTAGAGTATCACATCATCTCAAATCTATGCATAGAGGAGACCAGTCGATCATTTCATCTCCATATCAGAGAGAATGACACACCCAACTCATGGGCTTCCTCACCCTGCACAGGGGCACACAATGTTCCATCTTCTTATAGGAGAGGAACCACACACCCATATCATGGGCACACCCAACACATGAGCTTCCTCACCCCACAGAGGTGCACACAACATTCCATATCCATATTTGATGTAGGAGTATCATCCAAGACAAGCGAGCCAGCATAGGAGGCCACGAACAACTGGAAAAGGCCAGCCGAAACTTTTTGAATTTTCAATTAAGATGATGCACCAATATATAAATAAATCATTTATGAAAAGCGCCTTTGTGTATTGTAATGGACCTTGAGCCTTTAAGCTCTCGTCCTTAGGTAGATGAGACATTTAATAGATTTAATGTAGGATGATAGGATTTTTTATTCCAGATTTGACAGTTTTAGAGTTCGAGAGGGAAAATAGATGTAGACACCCTCCTTTGTACATTGTAAGGGACTTCTGATTATTGATTCAGGAGAAAGAAGAGAAGAGAAAGCAGAGAATTGTATGAAGAACACCCATGTACAAGTCGTTTGAATTAATAGAATGAAGCTTTGATTCAGACACTGGGTTGTGTTTTTTTCTCTGTGTATTCTTTATGTGCTCATTTATGTTGTCTCTGGTCAGGCATTTGTTTTGAATTTATTTTGCATGTGATTTCTAGGTTTAATTGAAGCCTGAGAGGAGAGGAATGAGTTTCAATTGTTTCTCAATCTGAGCCAGGAGATTCGTGCATAGAGTGTAGTCGAATTCATCTGCAAGGAGTGCGTTGATGAGGCCCAGGAGTTGAACTTTTGTTCTCATCCGCCCAGAAGTAGATTTGGGGTTGTTGAAGCCGTGCAAGAGAGGTGCGGGCTCGAAGAAGAAGTCTCAGTTGTTAACCTGAGAAAAGGAAGTTAAGGACTGCTGCTGCAGGAAGTGCATAGAGTCTGAAGGAATTGATACCTAGAAAGTTATTGAATGTCGAGAAGAAGCAAGGGGCATAAAATCTCTTTGGAGGAATCAGAGTTGACAAGCTCAGGAGGGATAGTTCCTTCGAGATACCGTGGAGGAGAACCCAGGAGGTGGTTCGAAGAAGGTTCGAGCAGGAAGAAGCTTTAGATCGGAAGGAGTCCTTGAAGGGGATAAATCGACGGTCAGGATTCGCAAGGGAGATTAGTGAATTCCCGCCAGCTGTTTGATCTCGAGGAGATACACATGGGTTAAACCTAAGCGTACCGAGGAGGATCCCAAGAGTCATCGGGATTCGGCTCATCGGGGTTTGCAGGGACAGGAGTTTGTTTCCTGTTGAAATCGCGATTAGCGATTTCCCAACGCAGCTCGAGCCATTTATCGCTGCGGGGACACGTGTCCAGAGATCCTGATGCAGGAGCATCACTCCATGCCAGACAACCAGCCAACCACGTCAGCGCGCACTCATTCAGAGCTGAAGGGAGGCGCACCCTTATTTTGAATTTAAGTTCAATGTAATTTAATGTCTTAGGATGGTGAGCCATAAGAGCCATGCCTTTGTGTAGGCTGTAGATAAGATAGGAATTTAATGTGTATGGCTGAGATCTAGTTCCAGATCCTGGACTAGACAGCCCATTGATTGTAATTTATTCGGGTAGGTAAATCCTAGAGGAAAGCGCTCGATTGAGCCCTCAGTGTAAATAAGATTTTGATATCTCATTTTGAGTGAGTGGAGCTAGTGGTGAGAATGGTTGAGTTGAAGAAATCCAGAGAGAGCTCGAGGAACACCTTGTAAAATATACAGGCATTTGCCATTTTTAATACAGAGCAGTTTTTCCTGCATTTTCTGTCATTATATGCATGTTTGTGCGTGTTTTCATTATATGTTGTATTTGTGTATTGTGATTATGCCATTGCAGGGAGTGTGTTTGATTTTAGGTTTGAGAGGTCTTTGAGGTTTCATGCCATGAGGGCGTGACAGAGTGTTGAGACTCTGAATACCGGTGCACAGAGGTGGCACTTATGAACTCTGAGGAGTCAGGCAGAGACGTGCTGAGGGCACAGAACTGAAGTCATCACCTCATATAGAAGGAGGACTTTTGGGGTTACTGAACACCTCAATAGTCAAGGCAGTGTAGCTGAGACACTGTTGTGGACAGAACCTCTGAGGAGTTCTGTAGGAGCTCTACCAAGAGGGTATTGAGTGTGTGTACAGAAGTGCACAGAGGAAAGAACTCTGCTGGGAGTTCCGAAGGACCAGAATTCTGTTGATGATTCTGAGGAGCTCCGTCTGGAGGACATCGAGCGAAGTGCGTGAGCGCACAAAGAAAGCATGACTGTTGCATGTTTGGTGGGAGAGATACTCCGCTAGGAGGGTGTTGAGGGAGTGTGCAGATAGCACAGGAGAAAGGAACTCTTTGTGTTCTATCATCTGAAGGAAGCATCCACTAAGGGAGCTTTCATTGGGGTACTGAATACCCAGAGTACTTAGAAATAGGTTGCTTGAGTTGGAAGACTGCCAGAAGGCCTTATATTCTCCATTTGTGGGAGAAAGAGAAGAAGAACTGAGTTTCTGTAGAGGTCGAAGCTACAGGAAAAGCTCAGGACAGATAGCGCTTTGCGCGCAAGGACTTTGCAAGGAGAGTGCAGAGGTCAACCGAATCCTTTTAAAGATTCAAGCAGGGAACCTAGACAGGCGAGGTTGTGACTGCAAGGAGTTTGGAGACCAAATACCTTCTTATGAAGGAATCCAAGTGAGGAAGCTTAGGAGGGATAGTTCCATCGTGGGACCGTGGGACAAACCCAGGAGGAATTTCACGCAGGAGGGAGCTTCGGAGCAAAAGAAATTCTCATGGAGGAGAATTGATGGGAAGGGATCACTGTGGAGAGTCACGAAATCCCGCTGACCGTTACATCGTGGAGAAGCTGCAGGAGATTTATTCCTTAAGCACAGGAGGGAATATGCCGTTGGATTTCGGCATATCGGGATTCGGCATTCGACAGTTTCCGTTGCAAGGGAATTGAACGGCGAAATCGCGATCCCGCGATTCCTGATAAGGGAGAGAGAGGAGGTGACGTGGCACGGGATTTGCGCACGTGTGTATCGGCATTCGGGGTTCAGAGATTTGCGAGGGGAGTGAATCGGAACATCAAAGATACCGATTTCCCGATAGGGAAAGATCCGATATACGAAGGCGTTAACCCTTTGACCATCGGGTTTCGGGGAATTGAAATATCCGATCCCGTGAGTACTGAACTCGCGATCCTGCGAGTTCCGATTTCCCGAGAAGCAAAAGGGAGATCGACGAAGGAGTTACTGTGGGTAGCGAGAACTCCCGAGAGGAGTTGGAAGAGTCTTTGACTCTTCAAGCCTGTGTGAAATAAGGTCCTAGTGAAAGCAGGGTTGGGCCGTGAGGGTTGTGACCTCTGCGTCAGATCCCGAGGAGTCGGGGGTCGAAGAATCGGGGTTCTCAATGACAAAGAACACTTGCACGTTGAATTCGCGATCCGTGATATCCCGACGGTGACGTGGTAGTGTGGGACCGGAAGTGCTGGTGGGAGACAGGTGGCATCGGTGTATCGCGGGCTTGGAGGATCGCAAGTTAGAAGTGCAAAGTTTGGCACCAGAGGATGCGAGATCGCGAGTGACGATTTCTCGGCATCCAGTGGTTAGCGTGTGGGGACCACTGAGCGCAGAAGAAGAAGGATAGGCGGCATCAGAGATCAGGGTTTGGAGACTTGTGGAGGCAGTGAAACACGACATCACCTATGCCGATTTCCCAATAGGGAAATCCCCGATAGGAATGAGGAAGCATTAGCATTGAGACCCATCAGGTTCCGGGGAGTTGTGAGACCCGAATCCATGAGCGCAAGATTCACGATCACGTGAAACCTGACTTCCTGAAAAGACTACGGGGAGATCAATAGAGTATCCTATGGGTGACGGAAAGTCTCGATACGGGATTTGAAGAACATTTTGATTCTTCGGGCCTGAGAATAAGAAGGTCCTGGTGGTCGCGGACGTGCCCTGGGAGGACAGGACTTGCGTCAGAGTGGTATCAGAGCAAGGAGTTACTCTTTGTTTTCAGTAGTAGAGGAGAAAGAGGAATTCACCATGCCGCCCAGAAGAGAAAGGCAATCGCCTGATCCGGAGGATAGGGATGTGCGAAGAAGAGGCAGGCCGACAGGGAATCCAGAAATGGAAAGATAGATACAAGATCGCAGAGCGAGATTCGAAGAGATGGAAAAAACTCAGAGATGCACAGCTGGTGCAGGGGATCTTAGTGATTCCGAAAATGAGGTTGAAGCTGAACCACAAGGGGAAGTTGCAGCTGAAGATGTGGCCAACGAGCGGTTAATTAAGGCTATCGCTCGAATGAGTTCAAAGATGAAAATGGACATTCCAGTCTATGAAGGAAGTCTGGATGCAGAAGAGCTACTGGATTGGATTTGAGCTCTTGATACCTACTTCGATTATGAAGATATCGAAGAGGATAAAAAGGTAAGGAATGCTGTCACAAAATTGAAGGGACATGCAGCATTATGGTGGGACGAGCTACATGCAGACAGACGTTCCAAAGGTAAATGAAATATTAAAAGCTGGGATCGAATGATTTCAAAGATGAAAGCGAAGTTCATCCCAAGGGATTATCAGATCACACTATTCAGGCGAATGCAGAACCTGAGACAGAAGTTGATGACGGTGAAGGAATACACCGAAGAATTTTACAAGCTCAATATCCGAGCAGGTCATCGGGAAAGCAATGATGAGAAGGTTGCCAAATACTTGAATGGTGTGAGGTATGACATTCAGGATGAATTAAGCATGACGACCATTAGAATGATTGAGGATGCTTATCAGATGGCTCTGAAAGCCGAGGAGAAGCTGAGCTGAAGGCAAGGACAATGAGGGCGAGGAAGAAGTTAGCGCAGAGGCAAGGCAGTTGCCCAAGAGAAATACCAGAAGCCCAAAGAGGAATGGAGGAAGCCTCAGGGTAAGATTGAGAGAGGTGGAACCTCACAACGAGGACAACAATATGCTGAGCCAAGGAGACAGCATAATGACCAGAGAGGAGATTATGCTGATGCGAACACTTTTCCTCATACCAGAGGTAGAGGGAGAGGCAGAGGTAGAATCATCACATGTTTCACATGTGGAAAGGATGGGCACAAGCCAGTTGACTGTCCAGACAGAAAAAAGGAAAGAGGAGAAGCTCACATCACTGAGGTGCAGAGGCGTGATGTGGAGAATGAAGACACCGGAAGTGGGAGGTCACTGATGGTGCACAAAGTTCTCTTAACACCCGAGAAGGAGGTGGAGGACACAACTCAGAGGACTAGACTTTTCAGGACCACGTGCAAAACCAAGGGCTAGAAATGCAAGGTTATTGTGGACAGTGGAAGTACCAATAATCTCGTTTCGACCGAGATGGTAGAAAATCTGGATATGGATACAACTGATCACCCGAGTCCATATAAAGTCTCATGGCTACAGAAGGGACATCAGGTGAGTGTCACTAAACAATGTTTAGATGAATTTAAAATTGGGGGATATAATGATAAAGTCTTGTGTGATGTCATTCCCATGGATGTATGTCATTTGTTATTGGGTAGACCATGGCAATATGACCGAAATGTGATTCATGATGGGAGAATGAACACATACACTTTAGAGAAGGATGGGAGGGTGCACAGGTTGCTTCCGATAAAAGATAAATAGGTGAATCCGGAAGTAAGCAACACCATACTTCTCATGAGTGGGAAGGAACTTCTCACAGAGATGGAAAAGAAGGAAGATCCACAATTCTTTGTGGTCATGAAACCGAGGATTGTCTTGACTAGCACAAGACTGGATGACCTACCAGATGAGATTCAGGAACTGCTGGGAGAGTTCGCTGACATCATCGTGGACGAACTACCTCGTTCATTGTCACTGATGAGGAGTGTGAGTCATCACATCGATCTCATACCCGGAGCCATTTTTCCAAATAAAGAAGCATACAGATTGACACCGCAGGAGAATGAAGAGGTTAAGAACCAGGTCCAGGATTTGTTGGACAAAGGATTGGTCAGAGAAAGCCTGAGTCTGTGTGTTGTTCCAACAGTGATAAGTCTGAAGAAGGATGGGGGTGGGAGAATGTGCACTGACTCCAGAGCGATAAACAAGATAACCATCAGGTACAGGTTTCCACTGCTGAGAATGGATGACTTGATGGATTGCCTGAGTGGGGAAAATTATTTTTCAAAGATTGATCTGAAAAGCGGATATCATCAGATTCGCATGAGGGAAGGTGATGAATGGAAGACAACATTCAAAACAAACGAAGGTTTGTACGAATGGCTGGTCATGATGTTTGGGTTGACAAACGCGTCGAGCACATTCATGAGACTAATGAATGAAGTCCTGAGGGAATTCATCGAAAAATTTGTTGTCGTATATCTAGATGATATATTGATCTACAGTAAGACAAAGGCTGAACATTTGAAACATTTGGCCATTGTGATGAGAAGACTACAGCAGGAGAAGTTGTTGATTAATATGAAGAAATCCTCATTTATGAAGACAGAGCTCATTTATTTGGGTTTTTTGTTATTTCAGCGAATGAGTTGAAGATGGATCCGAGTAAGGTGGAAGTGATCAAGAATTGGCCATCACCGAGAAATGTTTTCGAGGTGAGAATTTTCCATGGACTGGCTAGTTTCTACAGAAAATTCATCAGGAATTTCAGTGGAATTAGCGCAGCAATGATGGACACAGTGAAGAAGCGACATAAAGTTTTTCATTGGACAGCAGAGGCTGAGAAGAGCTTCAATCTATTGAAGCAGAAGATAACAGAACAACCAGTGTTGGTGTTGTCGGACTTCAAGAAGAGATTTCAGGTGAAATGTGATGCGAGCGGGTATGCCGTAGGAGGGGTCTTGAGTCAGGATGACAGGCCAGTCGCCTATTTCAGCAAGAAACTGGATGAAGCAAACATGAAATACTCCACATATGATAAAGAGTTTTATGCCATCATACAAGCATTAAATAAGTGGAGGCATTACTTGATCCCGAAAGAATTTGTATTGTACAGTGATAATCATGCATTGCAATTTGTGAGTCAATAGGAGAAGTTCAATCAAAAACATGCAAAATTTCACATTTGTAATTAAACACATTTCAGGTACTACTAACAAAGTAGCTGACACTTTGAGCACGAAATGTTCGTTATTGCAGGAGTTCCAAGTCAAGACATTGGGTTTTGAAAACCTCAAGGACATGTATGTCGAAGATGCAGACTTCAGAGAAGCATATGAAGCAGTTGAGAATCCGGTTCTATGAGATCGGAGCCCATGGATAGATTATATGATCCAGGAGGGATTGCTCTTTAGAGGCAATCAACTATGTATTCCAAATTGCTCCATGAGGGAGAATTTGCTAAAGGAAAAGCACAGCGGGGGCTTGGCAGGACATTTTGGCCACGACAAAACATTCGCAAAGTTGAGCGAATCATATTTTTGGCCAAGCATGCGAGCAGATGTCAAGAGGCTTATTGACAGGTGCTGAATTTGTCAACATTCGAAAGGGAGGAAACAAAACGCAGGTTTTTATCAGCCATTGCCCATACCAGAGAGGCCATGGGAGGCGATCAGCATGGACTTTGTATTAGGTTTGGCGAGGACGAAAAGAGGGGTTGATTCCATCTTTGTGGTGGTGGACAGGTTTTCAAAGATGGCACATTGCATACCATTCTAGAAGACTAGTGATGCGACCCACATCACAAACTTTTTTTTCAAAGAGGTTGTTAGACTTCATGGATTGCCGAGGAGCATAGTCTCGAACAGGGATACAAAATTCATAAGTCATTTTTGGAGGATGCTATGGAAGAAGCTAGGAACTAACCTGGCGTTTAGTTCATATTATCATCCACAGATGGATGGGCAAACGGAAGTAGTCAATAGGAGTTTGGGAGATTTATTGAGAAGCTTGGTGACAGAGCACCACAACAGTTGGGATAACATATTGCCACAGGCAGAATTTGCGTACAACGATTCAGTGAATCGGAGTACAGGAAAAAGCCCATTTCAGATTGTGCATGGGACACAACCAAGAGGATTTTCTGAACTCAGGGAATCAGAACAGACTGCGACTAGCAGTGCTAGTGCAGAAGAGTTCGCTAAAGCAATGAAAGAACTTCACGGTAGGGTGAAGCAGCAGTTGATTGACTCAAATCAGGAGTACAAGCGCAGAGCAGATCAACATCGGAGACAACTTCAGTTTGAAGTTGGTGATTCGGTTTTGGCACATCTGAGGAAGGAAAGATTCCCGAGAGGAACATACAATAAGCTGAAGATGAAGAAAATCGGGTCGTGCAAGGTCTTGAGAAAATTCGGAGAAAACGCTTATGAGATTGAGTTGTCGGATGGCATCGGGATATCTCCGATATTTAATGTTTTGGATTTATACCCATACAAGGCTGGAGAAAAAGAGACATCCAGTGATCAAGTGGATGAAACAATTACCAGTTGCAGAGAAACCACAGATGGAATGCATACTGGACAAGCGAGTGGGTAAGAAGACCCTAAGGAAAGAGGACACAAATCCAAGAGGATTTTCTCAACTCGGAATCGTAGAACAGACCGCGACTAGCAAGGTTAGTGCATAAGAGTTCGCTAAAGCAATGAAAGAACTTCACTCAGGGTGAAGCGTTATTGATTGACTCCAACCGAGTACAAGCCAGAGCAGATCAACGATCGAGACAATCCCAGTTTGGTTGGTGATCTCGGCTTTGGCACATCCGAGGGAAGGAAAGATCTTCGAGGAACATACAATAGTCAAGATGAAGAAAATCAATCGCAAGGTCTTGAGAAAATCTTCGAAGCAAAACGCCATGAGATTGGAGTTGTCGGATGGTACCTGATATCTCCGAAGTATTTCTAATACTTTGATTTATACCCATACAAGGTCGAGAAAGAGACATCCGCTGGATCATGGATGAAACAATTACCAACTGCGCAGAAACCAATGTGATGGAGTGCATACTCGACAAGCGAGTGGGTAAGAAGACCCTAAGGAAAGAATATTTAGAATATCAGATCATGGAAGAATCACCAAGTAGAGGATGCTAGCTGGGAAAATGAAACAATGATACAGAAGCATGGACAGACTGTGAAGGAGCTCATGGACAGGAGCCCATGAAAGTTTTCAAGCCGAGGAGTATGATGCAGGAGCATCGCCCAAGACAAGCGAGCCAACATAGGAGGCCACAAACAGCTGGACAAGGCCAGCCAAAACTTTTTGAATTTTAAATTAATATGATGCGCCAATATATAAATAAATCATTTATGAAAAGCGCCTTTGTGTATTGTAATGGACCTTGAGCCTTTAAGCTCTCGTCCTTAGGTAGATGAGGCATTTAATAGATTTAATGTAGGAGGATAGGATTTTTTATTCCAGATTTGACAGTTTTAGAGTTCGAGAGGGAAAATGGATATAGACACCCTCCTTTGTACACTGTAAGGGACTTTTGATTATTGATTCAGGAGCAAGAAGAGTAGAGAAAGCAGAGAATTGTATGAAGAACACCCAGGTACAGCCCGTTTGAATTAATAGAATGAAGCTTTGATTCAGACCCTGGGTTGTGTTGTTTTCTCTGTGTATTGTTTATGTGCTCATTTATGTTGTCTCTGGTCAGGAATTTGTTTTGAATTTGATGTGCATGTGATTTCTAGGTTTAATTAAAGCCTGAGAGGAGAGGAATGAGTTTCAATTGTTTCTCAATCTGAGCCAGGAGATTACTGCACAGAGTGCAGTCGAATTCATCCGCTCTGAGTGTGTTGATGAGGCCCAGGAGTTGAACTTTTGTTCTCATCCACCCAGAAGTTGATTTGGGGTTTTTGAAGCCACGCAAGAGAGGTGCAGGATGGAGGAAGAAGTCTCAGTTTCTAACCTAAGAAAAGGAAGTTAAGGACTGTTGCTGCAGGAAGTGCACAGAGTCTGAAGGAATTGATACCTAGAAAGTTGTTGAATGTCGAGCAGAAGCAAGGGGCATAAATTCTCTCTAGAGGAATCATATTTTACAAGCTCAGGAGGGATAGTTCCTTCGAGATACCGTGGAGGAGAACCCATGAGGTGGTTCGAAGAAGGTTCGAGCAGGAAGAAGCTTTAGATCTGAAGGAGTCCTTGGAGGGGAGAAATCGACCGTCAGAATTCGTAAGGGAGATTAGCAAATTCCCACCAGCCATTTGATCTCGAGGAGATACACATGGGTTAAACCTAAGCATACCGAGGAGGAGCCCAAGAGTCATCGGGATTCGGCTCATCGGGGTTTGCAGGGATAGGAGTTTGTTGCCCGTTGAAATCACGATTAGCGATTTCCCGACGCAACTGGAGTCGTTTATCACCGCGGGGACATGTGTCCGGAGATCCCGAGGAGTCGGGGGTCAGAGAATCGGGGTTCTCAACGACAGAGAACACTTTCACATTGAATTTGCAATCTGCGATATCCCGACGGTGATGTGGTAGTGTGGGACCGGAGGTGCTGGTGGGAGACAGGTGGCATCGGCGTATCGCGGGCTCAGAGGATCGCAAGTTAGAAGTGAAAAGGTTGGCGCCAGAGGATGAGAGATCGCGAGTGATGATTTCTCGACATCTAGTGGTTAGCATGTGGGGACCACCGAGCGCAGCAGAATAAGGATAGGTGGCATCGAGGATCGGGGTTCGGAGACTTGTGGAGGCAGTGAAACGAGGAAGCATTATCATTGAGACCCATCGGGTTCTGGGGATTTGTGATACCTGAATCTGTGAGCGCAAGATTCACGATCACGTGAAACCTGACTTCCCGAAAAGACTGCGGGGAGATCAATAGAGTATCCTGTGGGTGACGGAAAGTCCCGATACGGGATTTGAAGAACATTTTGATTCTTTGGGCCTGAGAATAAGAAGGTCCTGGTGGTCGCGGACGTGCCCTGGGAGGACATGACTTGCGTCAATATCAAAGAAGAAAAACACACCCATATTATGGGCACACCCAACTCATGGGCTTCCTCAGAGGCCAACTCACTCATTCTGTGTCCTAGAGGATGTCTCATGCAAATGTAATCATCAACACTCCCTCTCAACTAGGGAGTTGTTCTCCATCAGTCCAAGTCTCACACAGAAGTACTCAAACTTCATCTTGGCTATAGTCGTCAACACTCCCTCTTAGCTAGGGAGGTATTCTCCACCAGGCGAACTCTCTCACGGAAGTACAAACTTCGTCTTGGAAAGCGGTTTGGTGAAGATATCTACAATTTGCTCATGTGTAGGAAGGTACTACATGTGTAATAATTTCATATGCACCGTGTCTATGATATAATGATATTTTATCTCAATGTGTTTCGATCTATCAGGAAACACAAGGTTGTCAGAGAGATTCACACAACCCTAGTTATCACAATGAATAATAATAGGATCCATATCATGATCAAATAAATCTGTCAGAAGCTTGCGAAGCCACACTAATTCACGGACTACCACACTCAATGATATATACTTTTCTTTTGTGGTACTCAAGGCCACAATGCTTTATTTCTTGATGCACCAGGAAACCATGGTAGACCCCAACTTAAAACAACAACCGGGCGTGCTCTTCCAGTCCACTGCGCTCCATGCCCAATCGACATATCCATGCAAACTCAAGTCTACACTAGAGGCTAATCTCAGTCCATATCCAATTGTGCCTCGTATATTTATCAATACATGTTTTTCTTCTATCCAATGAGTCTATCTCGATTGAATCATGAATGACTAAGTACATTCACTGTATAGAATATATCAGGTCTGGTGTTAACCAGATACATCAATGATCCAATTAGCTATGGATCAATCTTGTATGAACCATCATCATTCATTTTCTTCAAATCCATAACCATCGGTGTAGGCATGGATTTGCATTTGGTCATAATGAACTTATTTAATATCCTCGTTATATATTTTTCTTTACTCAGGAAAATATCATCAGTCCTCTTCCATACTTCTTGTCCCAAGAAGTAGTGCATCATACCTAGATCCTTCATGTCGAAATCAAAAGTCAAATATTTCTTGTATCCAACAACAAGGCTTCCTAAATAAGTCACCAAAATTAGGATCTTGTCACCAAAAATGTAATAATATAGGTTTGGATCAGAAACACACTTGATGAAACCCACACTCATCAAGAATCCATCCATCTTCACGTACCAAGCACGAGGTGTCTTCTTTAGTCCATACAAATATTTATTCAACCTGTACACATGAGATTTCTCATCATCTATCACAAATCCTTTTGGATGCTCGTTGTAAAATTTGTCCTAAATATTACCATTGATAAAGGTTGTCTTTACATCCATCTTATGTAGTTTCCAACTCATGGATGATAATACGTATCGAAGTGTATCAGGATACTAGATCAAATGTCTCATCATAGATAACTCCCTCTGTTTGTGGAAATATTCTGGCTACAAATATCGCTTTATATTTCTTGACACTTCCATTGGCTGGAAGTCCCTATGCCCCTTGTAGAGTTTGTCATGTTTAGACAAAACTTTCATGGCCTACTGCAATGTTTCTAGGAAAGTCAATTTGGAGCAACTCGATCAATAATCGTGTCCATCTGAACTGCATAAGGAGAGAAGGTATTGTATTTTCCTTCTTCTCAAATAGTTTTGAATCCCTCTGAGTCAAGTGACTCCCTATGAAGTCTGAAGGATAACCATCTTCTTTTTTTTTTAACAAGGAAACAAATGAAAGGAAACAAGACAATAATATATCCTAGAGGAGATTCATGAGTACATCTCTATAATCAAAATAATTTAAGGATTTTTGTTACAAGTACAATACCTACTTGTAACGTAGAAACCTTATAAATTTAGGTTAGAGGAATGCTAATAAAAAAATCAAACCTGGAGTCTTCACTTCGAGTGTGTTTTTCTTCTGGATGCACTAAGAACCCTCTAGCTCCATGATTGCACCAAGGGTTCCTTCCTCCTACAAGTACCCTTATGAAAATGATGAAAATAATATATATACAAGTGTACACCAATGGCGTTTCTTCTTGTTTGTCAATGTCATGATGAGAAATGACATTCCTCACCTGTTTTCCATAGACTAGAAGTAAAATTATGTTGTTGTAGCTTTCTGTGGCCACCTGTCACTGCTATATTCTATAACCAAACTTGTTTTCCCCTGTAGCCACCTAGTACCATACATATCTCTAACGAGGTATGCATCAACATTGTAGTTTTAGTTCTGCACAAACTATTACCTTGAACTGATCAAAATACAACTATTATACTATGCTTCCTTGTTGAGTTAAATCTCTTTCCAAGATAGATATGAAATCTTCACTTGAAACTCTCTTAAACTTATGTTAGAAATATTTCCTAGAAACCTATGATAATTACTTCAAAGACATTCCTGAATGCAATTTTTAAACATGTGAAGTAAATAAATGCATATAGATTCTTAAGAAAAACAAAATTTAATCAATGGCTCATACACAGAGTACACAGAGATTTTATACCGGAAACCCTCAACTAGGAAAACCTTTCCTATATTCATTATATCTCAAATTTCACCATTCACCATACAATATATATAATGTTTTTAGGTATTCCTTAGATACCAAAAACCTAATCCCTTAATACGGGATTAATTTAGAAAACCACTAAAAATAGCAAAATCTACTAAAAATAGCAAAAACCGCCCGAAAGAAAAATTTTGGGGTGCTGCCCCGGGCTACCGCACGTTGCCGAACATTTCGTGTAACCAAGGGGGGGCATACCTGAACCCCCCTAGGAAAGTTCCCAATGCACATGACACAAAAAACACTACTATAGGGATCGTCTGACGCGCACACACACATGCAAAGAATATAACACATACCCAACATTCTCCCACTTGTTGTTTTCTTTTCATCCAGGGGTCCAGGGGATTATATAGTCAAC
>SNQJ01S0213520.1:0-15727 GCA_010110895.2 Picea sitchensis | reverse complement strand
GACTTTATTACCGGCTTACCCAAATCGGGAAATAAATCAGTCATAATGGTGGTTGTGGATCGCCTTTCCAAGTATGCTCATTTCTACGCTCTTCAACACCCATTTACTGCATCCACGGTGGCTCAAATTTTCATGGACCAGGTGTTCAAGCTTCATGGCATGCCACACTCTATTGTTTCTGATCATGACCCAACTTTCACAAGCAATTTTTGGCAAGAACTGTTTAAGCTACAGGGCACCCAATTGCATCTAAGCACAGCTTATCATCCCCAGACTGATGGTCAAACAGAAGTTGTCAACAAGTGTTTGTAAACATATCTAAGGTGTTTTTCCTCTGAAAATAAAAATCAGTGGGCTCAATGGTTACCCCTAGTTGAATGGTGGTACAACACTTCCTACCATACAGCTACATGCATGACTCCTTTTGAAGCGGTATATGGACAGAATCCCCCTTCAGTTCTCTCATACTTACCGGGTACCTCGAAGGTCCAGGAGGTTGAAAAAACACTTATAGTTCAAGAGTATATTCTTTGTACCCTTAAAGAGAACTTGGTCATGGCATAGAATCGCATGAAGCAACAAGCAAATCAAGGTCACTCTGAACGTCAATTTTCAGAAGGGGATCAGGTGTTTCTGCGACTGCAACAATACAAGAAAACTTCCTTCAAGGCAGAGCAGTGTCAGAAGCTAGCGCCCAAATTTTATGGTTCTTATATAGTTCTCAAGCATGTGGGACAAGTCACCTATCAGTTAGCTCTACCCAGTCAGTCAAAGCTACATCCTGTTTTTCATGTTTCATGCTTAAAGAAGGTGATTGGAACTAGGTGCCAAATTCAAACCAACCTTCCCGAGTTAGCTGAAGAAGGATCCATTTGGCTACAGCCAGAAGCAGTTTTGGACCAGCATGAGAGTTTCCTACGTCAGCGAACCATCAAGGAAGTGCTAGTCCAGTGGAAAGATACAAATCCAGCAGATGCCACTTGGGAACCAACTACCATCTGCAGCAGTTTCCACATCTCAAGCCTTGAGGACAAGGTTTTTTTTACGGGGGCGGACATGTTAGGGTCCTAACCCGCACATAGGTAGTTCAATATATTAGGATGTAATAAAGGTCAATATTAATAAGGCCTTTCAATAGAATAGAATAAGGCAGATGTAAGAAGACCTAATAGAAGCTTTCGTTTCTAGAAGGATCTTCCTCTAGATGCTTCTCTTGATAGACATATTTAGTATAAATAAGGGTTGAGGGTATGAAAACCCTAGCTTGGATTTTATTGTAACAGAGTGCTACTCGACTGGAGGTTTCCCCCTCGAAGAGGCCAGTGAACATTGATTTTTGAATCAAAGTGTTATTTTTGTTGTTGTTCTTATATCATTTCTGTGTTATTGTGAAGATTATGCTGGTTATATTACTCTTATTCTGCCATTTCTAGAATTTTATTTCTGTTCTGCATATTTTTTATATTTGGTATATTACAAATTAAATTTTAGAGAAAATTTGAGTGAAATTCAAACAGAAATTTCACGGCTAAGAGAAATGGATGTCACCCTAATAGACAGGTTGTTAGTTGAGCCCAACTAAAAATTGCAGTCGATAAATTTTGCATATAAAGGAGTTGAAGACCGTCTTTCCAAGATATAGAGAAATGTTTATCTGTGACCCTGGAAATTTTTTAATTCAAACCATAAATTTGACTCAGATACTAGAAAAGGCCTTCATTTATGTTATACTATTGATCCATAATTTGGAAGTTTTGTTCTTATTAATTCAAACCATAAATCTGTGACCCTGGAAATTTTTTTTGACTTAAGCAAAAGGAAACCCTTTGCTTTCATGACTGCTCCAGTTACCAGGCAACCTAATATAGAACCCAGTCTATCAGATCAGACGAGCATTGCATTAAACCTATTCAATACCATTTTACAAACAAAAAATACACAGGTAGAACTTGAATGTTCATGGGATGTAATTGAAAGGGATATTAGCATCCAAGAACAATGGGAAGCTAGACAGAGACAGTTAAGGAACCAATTGTGATCTCACTTTCCATTAAACTAGTATTTTTACCCATCGACTATATCTACCTTTTCGGATGCCTTCATGGTATACTTTATATCCTTAAAGTATAAACTCAGGAACAACATCTTTTTGGCGCCATTGCCAGGGAACGAAGAAATGAATCTTTTCCATGGGAAGAACGACATTGAGATTTTCTTTCTTTGATAGTGAACAAAGATCGAAAAACCTTCTAACGCTACTTTTATCTTTCACTTGGAGACTCCATGATAAGTAAACTGGATTTTAGCCAAAATAACACCAGAAAGAACCCGGACGACAAGAAGACATCGCCAGTATCTGATCCGGAAAAGATTTTAAAATCAAGAAGATTTCTTAGACAAATTGTTTCACCGACACATACCATCTGTCAAAATAATTCAATGCAGTCGAACATCAGAGTAATACTTGAGAGATCTGTCTCCCTCCCCCTTCCAATCGATACATTCTATTTTCCCAAATTCCACACTCCTACTACCGAGCGCTTCGACGAATGCCCTGTGTATCCTGATTTTACCCCTGTCGATTCTCCGATATATTCATCTTACAAGTCTGGAGAAATAAGTTCTCTTCATCTTGGGATTTCTTTCTCCAATGTCATGTGCCTTGACGATCAGTTCCCCATAATATTTCTTTCTCATTCAAGTACAACCCAAAATCTACCAAGCTTCCATGAGCTTTCTCCTCATACACTCCAAGTTTCAACGTCAAATCTATCAATGGCTGCGCATGGAGGTGCGGGGGCTGGAGGCGGTGTTATAGGTGGTGTCGTACAAGGAGCAACAGGAAGCCAAGTACCACTCCATGGAATATTTGATAAGGTGGCTGCCAAATATGCCCCTCTTGTCTTCCCGGTTCCCCTACATGACCTTCGAGAAAATTACATGAAAAATATCCCAAAAGTTACAGGGGAAGGAGATTTAACCTCACAAGAACACATCAATTTCTTTGACCAATTTGTCGATATCCTAGGACTCGAACACAAAGATGTCTACTCCAGACTCTTAGTACAAACTTTCGAAGGGCAGGTCAGAACCAGGTTCCAAGGCTTAGCAGTGGGATCTTTAAGGTCATATGTTGAACTCAAAAGTGCTTTCATCAGACAATGGGGAGAAAGAAAAGATCACCTCTATTATCTGACTGAATTCGGGGATCTTAGAAAGAAAAATTCTGAATTAGTTCTCGAGTTCACCCAAAGGTTTAATAAATTGTATAATAAAATTCTCATCGAGGTCAAACCTTCTAAGCCTGCAACGAAAGTAACTTTCGTTGGAGCTTTCGACCTTGATTTTGCCTTACTATTAAGAGAGAGGAGATCAGTAGACCTCACCAAGATGCAAGACGATGCCCTAGAAATTGAATCAAACATGATGGATTCAAGAAAGCTAAAAGCCAAAACGAAGGTTGGGAACAAAGAAACCAGAAGATACAGAGAACAAGGAGGATCTTTTGGGTCAGGAAGATCCTCGGGAGACAAAATGAACGACATGGCTAGGATAATTAAAGAACTTTCTAATAAGATTTCTAAAATGGAATTAGATCAGACAAAAAATTACCATTTTCCCAGAAAGGATTTCAGAAGGAATCCCAATCCTCGAGTCCCACAAAGACAGATTAAGAATGAGGATCAAAAAATCCCAACCCCCTTCAAGAGTGAAAACTTCATTGGAGAGGAAGATTTAGAAGATTTCGAGGAATTAGAGGGAGATATAAACAATCTGGGTGATGATGAGCCACAACCTTATTTATCGAAACAAGATTATGAAAAATTCTTAAATAAAGAAAATATATTGGAAAATGACCTAAACAGTAGTACTTCTAAAGATTTGACCTACCAGGGTATTGGCGATGGTATAATGGCTGAGCTTCAACAAAAGTACAATCTAAGGCCTAGAAACAAGAGTCTCACAATCGCCCAAACAAAAAATATCTTGCCGGGGAGCGAGACAGACGAGATAGTTTCAAAAAATGTTGAAAAACATAATGAAAAAATTAACATAACAGACACGTAGCCTACCAAGACTAAGGCAGTTGAAACACTCATGGTCGAAACACAGAAAATTTGAAACACAGCAACAAAAGTGAAACCTTCACCACAAAGGAAAGATGATAAGAGGGGGACCAAAGCCCAAACCATAGAGAACGACAAAATTGCGGGGAGTTTTAATATGGAAAATGAAATCAATAAAATCAAGATCCCCATACCTCTTGTTGAACTGGCAAAAAACCCCATCTACAGAAAACAAATTGCCAAAATGATTAGTTTTTTAGAAGATGAAAGCCAAGCCAATGTCATTAACTTAGAATATGACAAACGAAACATAATTTTTGGTCCACATTTCGAAGGCGCCAAAGACAATGTTGCCCCATTCTATATCACGCTAACCTTGTTCGACCAACTACTCCACAACTGTATGCTCGATTCTGGAGAATCCCACAATGTAATTCCTAAAGCCAGTATGGACAAATTGGGTCTCGAAATCACCAGGCCTTATGGAGATTTATATTCTTTTGATTCAAGAAAATTTAAGTGTATAGGCGTGATTAAAGAATTGGTGGTAAATCTGGCACAAATACCTACGAAAAGCATTCTCATGGATGTAGTGGTCGTCGATATCCCTCTGAAATATGGTATGTTGTTATCTATATCCTGGGGTGCCAAGCTTGGGGGATCTCTCTATCTTGACATGACATATGCTACGATCTCAGTTTTTGGAGGACAGTTCACACACCTGTACACCAGGTTGGCATTCACCGAAAGTGATCAGCGCAAGCCTAATAATCACCCTATATATATTGTTGATCAGGATCTAGGTAATTGTATTTTATCCATTGACGATGATATTGTTTTAGGTATAGATGAAAGTAGTACAGAAGAAAAAAAAGAAACAGAAAAAAAAAATTAAAATGTATATAGCACTGGTGTGTGGAAGATGTTTTTTGATGACGCTTCATCTTACCTTGGAGCCGGAGCTGGGGCACCCCTTGTGTCCACTGATAATAAATTTGTAATCCCTTTTTCCTATAGACTCCAGTGGAATGTGGACCACACTAATAATGTATGTGAGTATGACGCCTTAGTGTTAGGGTTAGAAGACGCTAGGAGAATGAAAATAAAAAACCTTGAAATATTTGGTGATGTCGACCTAATCGTAAAACAGGTAAACCGACAGTACTAGGCCAAACATCCTCGGCTGCAGTCTTATAGGAATTGTGTTTGGGATCTGATCGAAAATTTCTTCTCCTCTGTCAAAGTCCACTACATTCAAAGAATTGAAAACCAACAAGCCGATGCGGTAGCCAAAGCAACCTCAACCTTCACACCACCCACTACTTTCAAACTAAAATACCATATACAAATGAGACACCGACCTTCCATACCCAATAACATACAGCACTGGCAAGTTTTTGAGGATGATGAACAATTGCGTAAATTTTTAGAATTGATAGACGAGTTTGCCGAAATACATGTCGACCAAGAAAACCAAAACAATAATGTTTGGATCATGCAGGAAGGGGAATACCCCCGAGAATTCCACGATAAAATCGCCAATCTTTGAATGCTTGTTCTAAAAAATAACCAGATCCCCAAGGGCATGATTCCCTTGGGAAGGCTATTTAATCAAGACGATATCCCTTTAAGATCCACCTTACAACCTCAACCTAAAGAGGTTGAGGAATGTGACATAGGTACTAAAGAAAACCCTCGGTTGGTGAAACTATCCAAATACCTGTCCCCAGAAAACAAAAGTAAATACGTTGAGTTGCTTAGAAAATATAAAGACGTATTCGCTTGGTCTTATGACGAATTGAGAACTTATGATACTTCTATAATCGAACATAAAATTCTTTTGAAACCTCGTGTAAATCCTTTTAAACAAAAAATCAGATAGATAAACCCTATTTTGCTACCAGTAATAGAAAAAGATGTCAAAAAACTCTTAGACGCCAAAATCATTGTCCCACTAAGATATTCCGAGTGGGTAGCTAATTTAGTCCCAGTAAGAAAGAAAAATGGTGAAATCAGACAGTGTGTTGATTTTAGAAACCTGAACCGATCATCAGTCAAATACAATTATCCATTACCTAAGATGGACCACATCTTAGAGAAAGTAGTTGGAGCTAATATAATGTCAATGATTGATGGTTTTTCAGGTTACAACCATATCGCAGTACACCAAGATGATAAAGAAAAAACGACTTTCACTACTCCTTGGGGCACCTTCATGTACGATAAAATGCCTTTCGGCTTGATGAATGTGGGTGCGACCTTCCAGCAAGCCATGGACATTGCCTTCATGGGTGAGAGAGATAAATTCGGTGTCATCTATCACGATGATCTAATTGTTTTTTCAAAATCTGATGCAGAACATTTAGTACACCTAAAGCAAACCTTCGAGAAATGTCGTAAATTTGGTTTTGTCCCTTAATCCCAAAAAATCTCATTTCGCTATGCAAGAAGGTAAGCTATTAGGTCATCTAGTGTCAAAAGACGGAATCAAAATTGATCCCAAAAGAATTGAAGCAATAGATACCATAAATATCCCTAGGAATGTAAAAGAAATTCAATCTTTCTTAGGAAATATAAATTTCTTGAGAAGATTCATCCCTAACTTCGTCGAAATTGTTAAACTGATCACATATATGTTAAAAAAGAATAGTGAGACGAAGTGGAAAATCGAAGCGAAAGAATCATTTCAACGAATCAAGAAAGTTAACAGTAAAGCACCAGTCTTGGCAAGTCTTGATTACACAAAAGAATTTATGATTTTTTCCTTCTCTTCCGAGCACACTATTGCGGTTGTATTGTTACAGAAAAACGAAGAAGGCTTTGAACAATCCATTTCTTTTTTCATTAAAAGTATGAGAGATGCGGAGTTGAAATATAATATACTAGAAAAACAAGCTTACGCAATGGTAAAAGATCTCAAGGCCTGAAGAATGTATGTATTACATTCGAAGATGATAGCCTATGTTTCTACAAGCTCTATCAAAGACATACTGGTTCAACCGGATAGTGATGGGATAAGAGGCAGATGCCTAGCCAAGATTCAAGAGTTCGATATTGAAGTCAAACCAACAAAACTCATTAAAGGCCAAGGTTTGGCTAATCTGTTAGTCGAATCCAACTTGCAGGCACTTGGAATCAATCAACTGCAAGAAGATGAGGATTTTCTAGAGATAAGTGAACTCAACTTCACTACACCTACGGTTTCCATAGAAGAGAGGTTTTCTTCTTCAGTCTAGTACTGCGATATTGTTTCTTACCTATTGACTCTTTCAATGTCCCAGTGAACTAACCCCATCTAAAGCTAGGACACTGAAGCTACATGCTATAAAATATTGTATTGTAGACGAAAAATTATATTGGAAGGATCCCCTGGGTTTCCTACTGAGTTGTTTAGTCGAGACCGAAACTGAAAAGGTTATAGATGAGTTTCATGAGGGAGTGTGTGGAGGAAACCACACTTGGCAAGCCACGGCTTATACAATCTTAAGAGATGGATATTACTGGCCCAAACATTTCACCAATGTAAACACCAAAGTCCGAAATTCTGTTCCCTGTTAGTTGTTTACAGGTGAACAGAAAGTCCCAACGTTACCTCTAATTCCAGTTATAACCGAAGCCCCTTTTCAGTAGTGGGGTATCTATTTTATCGAAGAGACTCACCCACATTCCAGTTCTCAGCATAGGTGGATTCTAACCACAATAGACTATTTTACTAAGTGGGTGGAAGCTATTCCCACGAGAAACGCAACTAACGTAGTTGTAATCAATTTTCTAGAGGAAAATATTTTATCCAGATTCGGTTGTCCCCGAAAGATAGTCACCAACAATGCACAATCGTCTGACTTTCTCGTCAATATTGAGTGAAATTCAAACAGAAATTTCACGACTAAGAGAAATGGATGTCACCCTAATAGACAGGTTGTTACTTGAGCCCAACTTAAAATTTTAGTCGATAAAGTTTGCAGATAAAGGAGTTGAAGATTGTCTTTCCAAGATACAGAGAAAGGTTTATCTGTTCGAAGCAAAACCCCTTCCAGAACCCCCTAGAAATTTTACACAGTTCCTGGAGAGATGCATTGAATGTATTGGATCAAAAGAAGGAGAGGCATCAACAAAATAAAAGTATCATTTGGAAGATCTCTACTTCCAAGAAAACAGAAAAATGGAGAAGATCATGCAAACGGTTTCTGATCTATTTTTAACAAATAGTTAGTCAGTAGGAATTAGGAAATCACAAACCGTCTTAAGATTGGTAATTTTGTATAAACAAAATTTTTCAACACTAAGAGAGGGCTTTTTTCTGGAGGGGATTGTAAAGAGAAAATTTCATTTTGCCAGAATTAATACAATTATAGATTGAAGATTCCAGATCTTGGCAAGCCTGAGTTATGTGTTTCTCTGTCATTTCATCTTTTATTTCATACCTTCGTTAAATGAATTCATGATGTAACTTCTATTGTGGTGATTGAACATTTAGATTATCTAACCGTTTTCAGTTTTTCCTCTATATCAGCTGCCAGCAGATATAAGACCTATGAACATTTTAGAACTCTGAAATTATATACTTCTTCGAAGTTATCATCCTTCTTTCTTCTATTAGCATAAAATGAGATTCCTCTTAAATTGATGCCTCATTTTTGTTATACAACTACATATTTCCGTTTCTTTCTTCATTCCATGCACCGTCTCTTTTAAATTTGACTCACATACTAGCAAAGGCCTTCATTTTTTTTATACTATTGATCCATAATTTGGAAGTTTTGTTCTTATTAATTCAAACCAGAAATTTGCGTCCCTTGAAATTTTTTTTGACTTAAGAAAAGGAAACCCTTTGCTTTCATGACTGTTACAGTTACCAGACAGCCTAATATAGAACCCGGTCTATCAGATCAGATGAGAATTGCATTAAAAATATTCAATACAATTTTACAAACAACAAATACACGGGTAGAACTTGAACGTTCATGGGCTGTAATTGAAAGAGATATTAGCATCCAAGAACAATGGGAAGCTAGACAAAAACAGTTAAGGAACCAACTATGATCTCGCTTTCCATTAAACTAGTCTTTTTACCCATCGACTATCTCTACCTTTTTGGATGCCTTCATGGTATACTTTAGAGCCTTAAAGTATAAACTCGGGAACAACATATTTTTGGCGCCGTTGCAGGGGAACGAAGAAATGAATCTTTTCCCTGGGAAGAACGACATTGAGATTTTCTTTCTTTGATAGTGAACAAATATTGAAAAACCTTTTAATGCTACTTTTATCTTTCACTTGGAGACTCCACGATAAGTGAACTGAATTTTAGACAAAAGAACACCAGAAAGAACCCGAACGACAAGCAGACTTCGCCAGTATTTGATCCGGAAAAGATTTTAAAATCAAGAAGATTTCTTAGACAAATCGTTTCACCAACACATACCATTTGTCAAACTAATTCTACATGGTCGAACGTCAGAGTAATACTTGAGAGATCTGTCTCCCTCCCCCTTCCAATCTATATGTTCTCTTTTCCCGAAGTCCAAACTCCTACTACCGAGCGCTCCGATGAATGCCCTGTGTATCCTGATTTTACCCCCGACAATTCTCCAATATATTCGTCTTACAAGTCTGGAGAAACAAGTTCTCTTCATCTTGGGCCTTCTTTCTCCAGTTTCCTGTGCCTTGACGATCAGTTCCCCACAACCTTTCTATCTCATTCAAGTACAACCCAAAATCTACCAAGCTTCCATGAGATTTCTCCTAATACACTCCAAGTTTCAGCCTCAAATCTATCAATGGATGCGCACGGAGGTGTGGGGGATGGAGGTGGTGTTGTAGGTGGTGCCACAGGAGGAGAAAGAGGAAGCCAAGTACCACTCCCTGGATCTTTTTCTAAGATGGATACCATATATTCCCCTCTTGTCCACCTGGTTCCCCTACATGACCTTCCAGAAAATTACATGAAAAATCTCCCAAAATTTAGAGGGGAAGGGGATTTAACCGCACAAGAACACATCAATTTATTTGACCAATTTGTCAATATCCTAGGACTCAAACACAAAGATTTATACTCCAGACTCTTAGTACAAAATTTTGAAGGGCAGTTCAGAACCTAGTTCCAAGACTTAGCAGCAGGATCTTTAAGGTCATATGTTGAACTCGAAAGTTCTTTCATTAGACAATGGGGAGAAAGAAAAGATCACCTCTATTATTTGACTGAATTTGAGGCTCTTAGAAAGAAAATTTTTGAACCAGTTCTCGAGTTCACCCAAAGGCTTAATAAATTTTATAATAAAATTCCCATCGAGGTCAAACCTTCTCAGCCTATACCGAAAGTAACTTTCGCTGGAGCTTTCGACCCTGATTTCACCTTACTATTAAGAGAGAGGAAATCAGTAGACCTCACCAAGATGCCTGATGATGCCCTATATTTGACCTACCAGGGTATTGTCGATGGTATAATGGTCGTGCTTCAACAGAAGTACATTCTAAGGCCTAGAAACAGGAGTGTCGCAATCACCCAAATGAAAAAGATCTTGTCGAGGAGAGAGACAGATGAGATAGTTTCAAAAAATGTTGAAAAATAAACTGAAAAAATTAACATAACGGACACACAGCCTACCAAGACTAAGGCAGCTGAAACACCCACGGTCGAAACACAGAATGTGAATGTTCCTGCAATGGAAATGAAGCCTTCACCACAAAGGAAAGCTGATAAGAAGGGGACTGAAGCGCAAACCATAGAGAACGAAAAAATTGCAGGGAGTTTTAATATGGAAAATGAAATCAATAAAATAAAGATCCCCATACCTCTTGTCGAGCTGGAAGAAAACCCCATCTACAGAAAACAAATCGCCAAGATGATTAGTTTTTCAGAAGACGAAATCCAAGCCGATGTCATTAACTTAGAAGATGACAAACAAAACATAATTTTTAGTCCACATTTTGAAGACATCAAATGTGACATCCCCCCAAAATAAATATTTTTATGTGCTGGAAATTTATTTCCGTTTTTGGCAAATTCGAATTTGGAAATTTTTTGCCATTTATGGCAATTCTGAATTCTGAATTTAATAATTGTATTTAATTATTGTGACCATTGAGCAGAGATCTGTTTGGAACCAACTAACCATTTGAATATGACACTTGTATCACGAAAGAATAATTATATTAACTGCAGGAGGACAAATGGAACAACCATGTTAAAATCAACTGACCATGATTCCATGAGTGGGGAACAAGTTGGAACTGCCCCTGGGCTGATGATTACAAGTGGAAAATCAGAGATTTGTCCACTGGAAGCCCCTGAAAATCATATATTAATAAAATCTACGAAAATCCCCAAAGGAGGGAAAAGACCTGGGCAAAAATGGATAAATAGCATATGCGAGGAGGCAGGATGCTGCCAAGTATGCTGGGAAAGGATTTCTGAACTCTCTTGCTGTTATGAGCACTGCAGATTGAGTGTGAGGCAAGAGGAGTTTTGTTGAAACCAAATTGTCTTGTTGTTATGAGAACTGTTGAGTAAGTGTGAGGCAAGAGGATAACTGTTGGAATTTGAAGTACATTGCCGGGAGGAGGAGTTTTTTCCAAATTCGCCCTCATGGATTCATGGTCAGGCTAGGGGGTGAATCGGGAAAGTACATCTGGCTGCCTTTTTCTACAGTTGGGAGGAATGTGGTTGTTCCCTTTGTCTTCCCACGGATTGGATTCAGATATGTGATCTACCCCCTCTCTATAATGAATGACTGTGTTTTATTTCGATGTCTTATTAAATCTGAACTGGAATGAAGTCCACTCTCTGTCTGAGTGATTTTTCTTTTGAGGCATTGTATTGATTAAATTGGAACTGTAATGTTTTTCTTTCCATTTCTGTTTGTTATGGGGAATATATGTGAAGAACATATGTAGTTATATTTCTATGGAAAGAGGAGATTAACGACAAAGAGGCAGATCCCCTCTGTAGATAAATTCCCCCAGGAAACCAAAACTCAGATCCCTCGGAACATCTTTATTAATGACCAATCTATGATGGAATGATATTCTTAGCTATGTATTTTCATATATGTGAAGATCTAGTACAGTTGATGTATAATGCATGGGTTCAAAAGAGGCTCTAAGTGGATATTATAGAATTTACCCTATACAGAGATTTGTTTATCCTTTGTGCCCCTCTATGCGTGTAAATTCCCTAAGTACTTAGGCGGTCTGAATTTTGTGAAGTAAAAGTATATCGTATCCATCTACACCCTCAGTTTACCAAAAAACAAAAGTAAGGTTTCTCCCAGAAAACGAAAATTTGAGAATACTTGCAAAGGTTAATGACCAAGGAGTGAGGAAAATAGTGTGAAGAGTTATAGTAGGAGCTCTCTCTCTCTGTCTCTCCCTTTACGTTTCTTTTTATTCCCTTGACTTGTTGACAGGAACACTTAGTCCAACTTCCCTTTCGCCTTTCATAGGTTCGTGTATATTGATTCTGAATTCACGAAGTTCTGAACCCCGAAACCCCGAAGCTTCCACTTTTCACATTTCGCAAGTTGTTGTGAGTTGATGTTCGAGTTTGGAACTCGCGAAGTCTGTGACCTTGAAATGTAGGTCCCACTCGTCCCTTTTCGCATTTCGCAAGTTGTTGTGAGTTGATGTTCAATTTTGGAACTCGCGAAGTTCGAAACCCTGAAATGTGGGTCCAACTCGTCCCTTTTCGCATTTCGCAAGTTGCTGTGAGTTGATGTTCAAGTTTGGAACTCGCAAGGTCCGAAACCCTGAAGCCCTCAAAATGCAGGTCCCACCTTTCTGCTTTTTCACTTTTCGCGATTTTGAAAGTTCTGGTGTGTAAAGGCTTGGCGCTTGAAGTTACGGGATTCCGAATCCCGAAATCCCAAGGGGCTCCCACCTTTCCTCTTTTTCACTTTTCATGATTTCGAGAGTTATGGGGTGTAGAGGTTAGGCTTTGAATTCATGAAACTCTGAACCCTGAAACCCCGAAAGGCGCGTCCCACTCAGCCCCTTTTTTATTTTCGCAAGTTGTTGTGAGGAACTTTATGATCCGACGATTCACGGGATCTCAGTACTTTCCCGATGAATTTTCCACCGTCCATTCCTGTAAAGAAATATGATCGCTACCCTCCTGAGTTTTGATAGATCATCCTTAACTTCTGCACAGATCTATGGGATCTAACAATCCACTGGATTTCGGTCTTTTTTTCCGACAATTTTTGTCATCGTTCGTTCTCCTAAAGATATTTGGCAAAGAAGATTTGGATTTTTTCCACTGGATCTCGACCCCTGCGAGACGATGTTTCTCTCAGCCTCACTCTAAACACTTCAAGGTGATATCCTTTTCTCTCTCTGAACAATAGAGGATCCTTCGAGCTAAGTTCGTATCGCCCTCTTACTTTGAGTATGATGGAAGGGTGCAAGGAATAAAAAAATCATGGAGGGGATTTTCCTTTTACCCACAGAAGATTCTGTTAGAAGTAGATTAGATGGGTGTAATAATAATCTTACAGTCAGAATTGAATCATTCCTGTTTTTTTTACATTATAAGCTTAAAACGAAATTGATTTATGCCATGGGGAATGATTTTTTTTTTATGGTGATTTTTGAGGTTCATTACATATGGTATCAGAGCAAAAGTTACAACACTGGGCCTGAATAGGGCCACATTAATTGCTTAGTATATATATTCTGATCTGTGAGAAAACTAACAAACCTTGTGAATTGCAAACAAAAATCTTTTCTGTTTTGTGTTAAATAATGGCATCTCAAGAAGGTACAGAAATCAGGATGGAAGAGAATCCGCAACAAGGACCTCCTGGAGATCTGAGAAAAAACAATGATGGAAGCTCACCCACGGAGGTGTTGGAAACAATGAGAAACCTTATAGTTGAACTACAGGTTTTCAAGGCCAACAATGAAAAATTAAAGAAGGAACAGTAGGAACAAAAAGAGATAAATGAAGTCTTGATGTGTAGTATAGTAGCCAAGAAAAGCCCAAAAGATGATAACCATGAGGAAGAGGTTAGCAAAAGGGCCTCCAAGAATTCTGATGTGAAAATAGAAAAAGGAGACAGTTCGTCTGAAGGGACACCTTCAGCTGAAGACAAAACCATACCAGACAATAAAAGAAAACAAACAGACCACCTTGAAGGAGAATTTAGAAAGATTAAACCAGCTACTTTTGATGGAGAGTCCAGGACAGGAGAAGAAGCCGAGGCATGGTTGTTGGACATCAAAAAATAATTCCAAATCTACAACTATTCCAACAACATGAAGGTCAGAATGGCCATCTACAATCTGAAGGGAAAGGCCAGCATTTGGTGGCAGGACCTGAAATTGGCCAAGGGCCTAAAGGAGAAACAATTGGAATGGTCCGACTTCAAGAAGTATTTTAAGAATCAATACCTTTCTGAGAGCTATTATGAAATGAAGATGAAATAATTTTATGAATTATGACTCGGACAAATGACGATGGATGACCTTATAAATAAATTTCTGGAACTACTAAGGTTCGTACCATACATCCGAGAGGATAAGGTAAAAATCCAGCGATTCTTAAGTTGTTTACCACAGTCGTATAGGGACAAAATTGAGTTTGACAACCCCAAATCCTTGAGTGAGTCATTCAAGAAGGCACGAATGTGCTATGACCAGTATAAACAATGAGTAGAGTTTCCCAAGACCTGGAAGGATAAGAAGCAAGATGGAATAAACTAGCGGAAGAAGAGATACCAGCCAACTCCTTATCAGAATGTAGCAAAGGGTTTCCCAAGGAAGGATTTTCACTCCAATCATCCGAATATGCAAGGTAGCGGTAAACCGGTAAACCTTGGAATGAAGAAGTTTGGGAACAACTCCCGGGAGCCATTAAAGTGTTGGGAGTGTGGAGAACCTCATTTAAGGAGGAACTGTCCACATTTAATTGCAGCAAACATAATTGTTGTTCAAAATTTGCAGGAAGCCTCGACAGTGGGTGACATGGGCAGAAGTCTGCATCAGATAAATGCATCCATAGATGGTCAACAAGCTGACCACCAGTCCTCAGTGGTAGAGATTGAAGGTAAAATCCTTGATACTTGAATTTCTATTTTAATTGACCCTGGAGCTACGTTAAGTTATATTACTCCCAATATAGTAGAGTCGGATAAACTTAAGAAACAAAAGCATGAAAAACCTTGGATTGTACAACTAGCAACAGGGACTAAAAGAAAAGTAGTTAACTTTATTTCTGATCTTGAGTTCAGTTTAGATGGTCAAACGATAAGGGCCAATTTGAACATCCTACCACTAGGGTCTTATGATATGATTATTGGGATGGACTGGTTGGAACAACACAAAGCAATACTAGATTGTTATACAAAGATACATAGCTATAAAGATAATTTTGGCACTGTTAGAACAGCCCAAGGCATACCAAAACCCGTGTCAGTCAGACAAGTTTTAGCGATGCAATTTAAGAAATGTATTAGAAATGGTTGTCAAGTTTACGCCATCCAAGTAACAAATCTATTAGAAAAAGAAGATAAGCCCAAGTTAGAAGACTTTGCTATCCTACGTGAATTCAGAGACATGTTTGTTGATGAGATACCAGAATTGCCTCCTAGGAGAGAAATAGATTTCTCCATAGACTTACTACCCAGATCAGCCCCTATCTCAAAAGCACCCTACCGAATGAG